>CM022944.1:124909702-124936497 GCA_012931725.1 Litsea cubeba | reverse complement strand
AGAAGGCTTGTCCCAACTTGATGCTTCAACTAGAGAGGTTCCTTCATCCTAGTATGTAATTATTTTTGGAATTTTAATTCTCCATCTTTTATGTAAAAATATTGATATTAGTAAAAGTGTGATTCTTTAAATTATTCTTTTTCTTATGTGATTAATGCTTGAATTGTGTTTCCTTTATTGTTGTTCTTAGATTGACAACCTAAGATCCTAAAGGCATGAAATAAGTAATTATGAACCCGATTTGAGAATAAAAAAAAAAGCACACTTATCACACATTTATTTTTATTGTAATTACCCACACATTTACATTTATTGCAAAATCTACATTTAATTTATTATTAATTCCACATTTAATTTTATGCAATCCACACATTTATAGTTTTTGCACTACACATTTCAATTCAAGTCATTTTGTTTTTCTTTTCTTCTTATGCTTCTTATTTGTTATGTGAATTTTTATGCATAGTTTATGGTTGGAACTAGTTAGCATTGCATGCATTTTCATATTGGTGGAGTTTAGATATATTTAAGTTGCTGGAATTAGAGGTTAAATTGAGATAAGCAAGAAAATTCACCTAGAGATTTGAGTCAATAATTTCGGCCATATACTTTTTTGGAAATTTCACGCGATACCAATTATAAAAGTGCACAATTCAACACATTGTTGTTAGGAATTTAGGTAAACTTTGTGTGAAAAGTTTGCAATTAGAAACCTGAACAAATAAATTAATTTTTCGATGAAACTGGGAAAACTAAAAGTTTGGTCAGTGTACTTTCAAATCTCAAATCCATGCAAAAAATAAATTTGGAAAGATGGTGAACCCAGTGGCTCAAACTGGCTAGTCGGACCCACCCTATGTGCAGAATTCCTGCACAGATTTTTTTTTAGGTCATGTTCATGTACTCATATCTCATTTGTTTTAAATTGTTTTTCACTTCCGTTTTTTTTATTTGATTCATGCATCATTGTAGTTCAAAACCCAACCATTAAACTCAGTTTTAGGTTGCATTAGATTAGGAAAAATCATGCATAAAGACAGCCCTGCATGCTAGTTTTCTAGACTTGAAAATATCTAACATCTCATGGCATACATTGCATTACTAACTTTCTATCTTTTGGATTAGTTTCTAATTCTTCTGGTTTGGATAATTTCCAAAAATAAAAGATCTTTCTAATTTTTGTTAATTGAAGATTTTTAAATTAGGAAGTTTCTTAAGATTTGGAAATTCTAAAATAAGGTTTGATTGACTAAATGCTTTCTAAATTTGTTATGATTTGAAAATCATTATTTATTTGGAAAGTCCTTAACTTTAGGAAGTTGATTAACTAAGTGAAAAAGTAGGTTGTTCCTTTTTTATTGATTTGTTTTGTTACTAATCTTTATTGTACATGTTTTGATTAATTTAGTTTCTAACTTAATTAGGTTTGTTTTATTTCTACTTTAGCTTCTTAGCTTTATTTTTGGTAAGATTTATTTTTGGCTTGTTTCTAATTTGTGTAGCAACTTGTGATTCATTTTATATTTAGAAATTTTTATTTTTGGAAATGTATTTAATTTTAATTTAAAGTAGGAATGATGAATGATTTTTCTAAATCTTAGGCTAAAATAGATTTATTATAGGCAGGTGACAAAGTTGGAAAGCCTTATTTTTTAAAGCTCCATGTGGATCGACCTGGTCTACCAGTTTTATTACTACAATCGCACCACCTACACTGGGTCGATCAAGTTTTTGGCGCCGTTGTCGGGGAGCATCATATAAGGTAACTGTCTAACTTTCCTTATTTACATTGCTTTATTGGGTGTGCTATTTTTGGCATCTTTCTAGATATAGGAGGTGCATGCATGGAATGTTAAACGCCCTAAATTGGATTAGGAAAGTGCATGGATTGCTAATTAGAAAATACACATCATTGAATTTTTAGAAACTTTCTAAGAATTGGCAAAGTTACTTTATTTTCCAACTTGCGTTAAGTCCTTTTGGAAGAAAGTAAATTGAAAGTGACCTAATCGTTGTCCTTGATCATCTCGGTGCCGAAGCAAAGCCTTGTCCAGAGTGTGGAGACAGTTAGATTGTTCTAGGCAAGGGTCTTCAAACGGGTCCATTTGTAATCCTACCCTTACCTGGGGGCTGAACTGCCCGGGTTGATTTCATAGGGCTAGATTGGTGAACCTAGGGAAACTTTTCAACCAGAGGATATTAACACAGTTGTTTCTTGTGTAGGCTAGGTTTTTCTCATTTATTTTTCAAAAAAAAAAAGAAATAAAAATCAAAAAAGAAAGTACTAGCCCTCTCCAACTTGCTCACACCATTTGTGCATGAGCAAGAAGTCTAGTTGGCAAAGAGACTCAGCGCATCGGTTACAAAGAAGAGAGTCCCCAATCAAAGAACTTATAAGAATCTACGACTCTCCTCAATCTCTTAGTCCATCAAGGTTGTCTAACATGTTGAGTGTGTCCGGTAGCAACCCCAACAATGGTGGGCCTGCTACAAATCCAAATGGGGACCGCAACGGGGTGGAGGTGAACCAGCCACCAAGGAAATTATGTGATCTTTTGAATCCAGCACGACACACCACACCATCGTGCATTGTGTTACCCGCCATTGCGGGTCAATATGAAATCAAGCCTGGTATGATCCAACTTCTGCCCAAGTTTCACGGGCTAGAATCTGAAAGTGCATACTTACATTTGAGGGAATTTGATGAAGTATGTGCTACACTTCAACTGCAAAATGTGGTGCCAGATGTGCTCAAACTCAAATTATTTCCGTTTTCTTTAAAGGAAAAGGCTAAGGCTTGGCTCCACACACTTAGGCCTAATTCAATTAATACCTGGAATGCCTGTGTCACCAAATTCCTGAAAAAGTTCTTCCCACAGCACAAAACCAACACCTTAAAGAGGGAAATCATAATGTTCAGGCAAAATCAGAAAGAGCCCGACCTTAAGTGTTGGGAACGGTTCAACGAGTTGATCCTTGCATGTCCACATCATGGGTATGAAACACACCATCTCATTGAGATCTTCATTGAAAACCTCACTGTTGAGACACGTCAATTCATTGAGATGATGTGCAATGGTCAATTCGACCAAAAAACACCAGATGAAGCATAGGCATTTTTGGAATTAATGGCAGAAAATGCACAAAAATGGGCCTCCTCTAGGGGGTAGATCATTCCAGGGGATTGAATCAGTCTAAGAGTGGAGGTCTATATCATGTGAACAATCAGATAGACATTCAAGCCAAACTTACGACACTCACGAGAGAAGTCGAAACCCTGAAACTTGGAAAGAACAAGGATGCAGTCATGGTTTGTGGTATTTGTGCTTCCGAAAATCATATGTCGGTAGATTGTCCAACTGGACCTGCCTTACAAAAAGCAATTCAGGAACAGGCTAACGCTTTGAATTCTTTTCAAAAGCCGTTCAATACAAATACCATGGGGAACACGTACAATCCTTCGTGGCGGAACCACCCAAATTTCAGCTGGAGGAATGGACCAAATGCTAATCCTGAGTATAATCCCCAAAGACCATCAAATTCTGGTGCATATGTGAGTCCACAGCATAATACATCTTATGCACCACAGGCCCAGAATAGGTCATTGGAGGAATCACTCAATACACTGATACAATCTCAGCAGCAGTTTATGTAGAGCCTGCATAATAATCAACAGATTATTCAGAATAACCAGCAGGCTATTCAAAACAATCAACAGGCTATTCAAAGGTTAGAAACATCTGTCGAGCAAATCAAACGTAGCCTTCAAGGTCAGGGGAAAGGAACCTTTCCGGTCCAACCTTTGCCAAACCCTAAAGGCCAGTTTAAAGTGTCCGAAGTAACTAACCCTAATTATCAGGAGCATGTTCAGGCTGTCACTCTACGAAGTGGCAAAGAACTTCAAGATATTCCGAAAAAACATAAACAACATGTCTACTAGGATTCGAAAGAGAAAATTGAAAAAGAAAAGGATAGCACTAATGCAAAGACTGTTGTTGACATTGAAAAAGGTCCTGACCCCATGACTATCAAACCCGTTGCCCCTTTCCCTCTAAGGTTAACCCATCCCAGACAAAATATCCCAAACCAAGAGATTTTGGATGTTTTCAAAGAAGTCAGGATCAATATTCCTCTGCTGGATGCCATTAAACAGGTCCCCACCTACGCTAAATTCTTGAAAGATCTTTGCACTGCTAAGCGTAGATTTCATGTTCCAAAGAAAGTGTTTCTCACTGA
Source organism: Litsea cubeba (assembly GCA_012931725.1). Lineage (NCBI taxonomy): Eukaryota > Viridiplantae > Streptophyta > Magnoliopsida > Laurales > Lauraceae > Litsea > Litsea cubeba. Next base: position 124,932,261 of record CM022944.1, on the reverse strand, counting down.
GCAGGTAAGTGCATACCTGACTCAAACCACTCCTCCCAAATACAAAGATCCGGGATGCCCCACCATCTCATGTGTTATTGGAAACCACCGGATAGGTCAAGCTTTGCTAGACCTTGGAGCGAGTGTAAATCTATTACCTTACTCAGTTTATGAGAAAATGGGGCTTGGCGAGTTAAAACCAACCAGAACTACTCTTCAACTCGCCGATCGATCTGTTAAGAAACTGAGAGGGGTAATAGAAGATATTTTGGTACAGATTGAGCACTTTTACTTCCCAGTGGATTTTTACGTGCTGGATACTGAGCCAGTACGGAATGAAAGTGGTGAAATCTCAGTCATTTTGGGAAGACCATTCTTGGCCACTTCCAACTAGGGGTGTGCATAGTTTGGTTAAAATCGATTAACCGAACCGGACCGACCAACCGTTAACCGAATTTACCGGTTATTCTTAACCGATCGGGCGGTTCGGTTAAAGATGCTTGAATATTTCGGATTTCAGTTAACGGTTCGGTTAACAGAAAAAATTAACCAAATTAACCGAACCGAACCGAAATTATAGCAAACTATATAAATATATAATATATATAATAAAATGTGTACATGTATATAATATGAAAATCTATTAATACTTATATAAAAAACCCAAAATAAATATAACATACATCAATTAATAAGTATTAATTTATGTTACCAAGTACCAACTTAGTAACTTACCAAGTTACCATGTAATGTTGCACCTTCAATAAATTATATATTTATATTTATCAAGATTAAATATGGTAATGAAATTAATAATATGACAAAAAAATATAAACCATTGACATTAAACTCTAAATCCTAAGGTTAAAGGTCCCAACAATTTAAAACCTTAAACATTTTTTTTTTGAATTGGGAACCATAAACCATATAAAACCTTATGAATATAAACCCTAAACTCTATTAACTAGATAACTATAGTCATTTATAAACTTAATAATTTTAGGTTAACCGAACCGACCGAAATCCAAACCGATATTTTAGGTTAACCGAACCGATGGTTAATCCTCTAAAAAATTTTGGTTTGGTTAAATGGTTGAGATGAACCGAAAAAGTTTGGTTAGGTTAAAAATATATCAATAACCGAACCGACCGACTGATGCACACCCCTACTTCCAACGCACTAATCAATTGCCGGAGTGGAAGGCCCAAATTGTCTTTCGGGAACATGACCTTGGACCTTGATATCTTTCAAATGTGCAAACAACCGAGGGATTGCGAAATTGACTACCATGATGTAGATTTTATTGATACATTGGTTGTGGATGATCTTGAGGAGTGCATTAACTCCCATGTTGCACTACTTTTGACTGGAGAGGACATAGGCTATCTTGAGGACTTTCAAGATGACATTGTTAAGGATGCCCATGCAGTATGGAAACCCCATTTTGAGGAGCTTGTACCATCTGGTATGCCAACTCTTCCATCTCAGGGGAATCCACCCAAGCCTGAGTTGAAGCCCCTCCCATCGAACCTGCGATATGCTTACCTTGGGGATGAAAAAACATATCCTGTGGTTATTTCTTCTCTTCTTACTGAGGACCAAGAGGGACAACTGTTGAACATACTCAAACAGCATAGAAGTGCAATTGCCTGGAATGTGGCAGATATTAAGGGAATTGATCCTTTAGTGTGTACGCATTGCATCTACCTTGAAGAGGATGCTAAACCATGCAGACAGATGCAATGCCGGCTCAATCCTACCATGCAGGAAGTAGTACGGGCTGAGGTGCTTAAACTCTTGGACGTGGGTATCATCTATCCAATCTCGGATAGTCAATGGGTTAGCCCTACCCAGGTCGTCCCGAAAAAAGCCGGCGTTACTGTAGTCAAGAACACCCAAGATGAACTTGTCCCCACCCGAGTACCCACGGGGTGGAGGGTTTGCATAGACTACAGAAAATTAAATGCAGTCACATGTAAGGATCACTTCCCTCTACCCTTCATGGATCAGATTTTGGAAAGGGTAGCTGGCCACCATTATTATTGTTTTCTAGATGGATATTCCGGATATATCCAGATTGAAATCGCCCCGGAAGACCATGAGAAAGCCACATTTACATGTCCTTTCGGTATTTTCGCCTACCGGCGAATGCCTTTTGGGTTATGTAATGCTCCTGCAGCATTTCAGAGATGTATGCTGAGTATTTTCAACGATATGGTGGAGCGAATTCTGAAGGTCTTCATGGACGATTTCTTTGTGTTTGGTGATTCATTTGAGGACTGTTTGAGCAACCTAGAAAAGGTCCTCACTAGATGCTCAGAAAAGAACATTGTGCTAAATTGGGAAAAGTGCCATTTCATGGTTCGCCAGGGAATTGTCCTTGGTCACATTGTGTCGAAAATAGGATTGGAAGTTGAAAAGTCCAAAATAGATTTGATCGCCGATTTGCCCACGCCCAAAACCGTACGAGATGTCAGATCCTTTTTAGGGCATGCAGGCTTTTACAGGAGGTTTATCAAAGACTTCAGTTCCATATCCAGACCTCTCTGTAACCTGCTTTCCAAAGAGGTGAAATTTAATTGGACTGAGGCATGCAAAGAAGCATTTGATAAATTGAAAAGCATGTTGACGTCCGCACCAATTATGCAGCCTCCAGATTGGACTTTGCCCTTTGAGATTATGTGTGATGCCAGCGATTATGCGGTTGGGGCTGTCTTGGGGATACGTAAGGATAAGAAACCTTTCGTGATTTCTTATGCAAGTAGGAGCTTGAATAGTGCACAGATCAACTATTCAACCACTGAGAAAGAATTGCTGGCAGTGGTTTTTGCACTTGATAAGATTCGGTCCTACTTGATTGGATCCAAAATTATCGTCTTCACTGATCACTCTGCGCTAAAGTACCTTCTCTCAAAGAAGGATGCTAAGCCCAGACTCATTAGATGGATCCTCCTACTCTAAGAATTTAACTTAGAAATTAAGGATAAGAAAGGAGTAGAGAATGTCGTGGCTGATCATCTATCTAGGCTGGTTCTTTCCGACACCATTGAACCGACACCGATCCGGGACAGTTTCCCGGATGAACATCTTTTTGCGGTACATCAATCCCCTTGGTACGCTGATATTGCAAACTATCTTGCTACGGGCAACACTCCTGACCATTGGACCAAGCAAGATAGGAATTCTTTCTTTTCTCAGGTTCGATATTTTTTCTGGGATGATCCATATCTGTTTAAATACTGCCCAGACCAAATAATTAGGAGATGCGTGCCGGATAATGAGATACATAGTGTCATCTCCTTTTCTCGTACACAGGCATGTGGAGGCGACTTTTCAAGTAAAAAGACAATTCATAAGATTCTTCAAAGTGGTTTCTATTGGCCCACATTGTATAAGGAAGTTTACAATTTTTGCAAAGCCTGTGATCGCTGCCAGAAGTTAGGCAAAATTTCCAACAGAAACATGATGCCACTAAATCCCATTCTGGTAGTTGAGCTTTTTAATGTATGGGGCATTGATTTTATGGGTCCATTTCCTTCGAGTTTTGGTTATATCTATATCTTAGTGGCTGTGGATTATGTGTCCAAGTGGATAGAGGCTATTCCCTGCCGGGAGAATGATTCTAAAATAGTCCAGAAATTTCTGAAAGAAAATATATTTTCTCGTTTTGGTACTCCACGAGCCATCATTAGTGATGGGGGTTGCACTTTTGCAATCGGGCATTTGAAGCCCTGATGAAACAATATGGGATCACCCATAAAGTGTCTACCCCTTATCACCCACAGACGAGCGGGCAAGTGGAAGTGTCGAATCTAGAAATTAAAAGAATATTGGAGACTACAGTAAGCCCTAATCGGAAAGATTGGTCAATGAGATTGAATGATGTTTTATGGGCTTACCGGACTGCTTTTAAGACTCTAATCGGAATGTCTCCCTACCAGCTCATCTATGGGAAAGCATGCCACCTTCCGGTGGAATTGGAACACAAAGCTTACTAGGCCATTAAGCAGTTTAACTTTGACATGGATAAAGCTGGGAACAAGAGGAAACTGCAATTAAATGAATTAGATGAGTTGTGCAGGGAAGCCTACGCAAACTCAAGAATTTATAAAGAGAGGACCAAGATCTTTCATGATAAAAATATTCTGCGAAAATCCTTTCAACTTGAGCATAATTCTAGGCTTCAATAATTTCCTGGCAAACTTACCTCTCGTTGGACTGGACCATTCATTGTAAAAAGAAGTGTTTTCCGTACGGTGCTGTTGAGATTTATGATCCTAAGGATGGCCAGATGTTCAAAGTCAATGGCCAAAGATTAAAGCCATTCTTGGAAATTACACCAGCTGATGAGGAAGAAATTCCTCTTGTTGATCCTGCCTACGAGGATTAGCCGACCCTGGATCTAACAGTGGCCATTATTGTGTACAATTTGTATACTTAGTAGTTTAGGTTTTCTTTTGTTATTTTGTTATATTGTCTAACCTTGGACAGGGAGCATCGCAAACACATTCCAGGTGCTTTCTACACTTGACCCTCTCTTACTTTATGCTCCCTATGTCTCATATACCTCACTGCATCTCATTCATTCACACATCGAGGATAATGTTCATGCTAGGTTGGGGGGTGGGAACAAGCACACTTGTTCATCTTTAGACAAAAGTTTTACATTCTTTTTGGTTGATTCCTGAAAAAAGAAACGAAAAAGAAAAAAAATAATGTTTTTTTAATATTTTTAAGGTTTTTAAAATAAAATAAAATAAAAAGGAAATTTCGAGAGAAATTTTATGAAACAAAGATACCTTGAACTTTGGAATTTTTGGTGCTTTGGGCAAAACAAAAGAGATCAATGGTTTACTATTTTGTATGGAAAGGATTTTTGGAAAAGTGCTGAATTTTGATTCATTCACTTTCACACAGTCTGTATATGTTTTCAAAGTTTTTGAATGCCAAGCGATGATTTCCGTTTTTCTTTGACGATGGATTGAAAATATGATGGAAACTGACCCTTAGTTTCACAGTTTTCCTGGTTCATTGGTTTTGTTGGGCCACAGAGCTAGGTGAATTAATTCGGGCACAATGAAAAGGGTGCCTATGTGGGGACAAAAAAAAAAGTATTTAGTCTTGAAAGAATAAAAAGTTATGTGACTAGTTTGGGTTAGAGCCTTTTGAACCTTGAGCCAATAAGCCCGTAGGGGTATTTACATACCTAGTGCCCTAAAGACATTTGTTTTGGATGTCATGGCCAAAACTCGTTACATAGGTTAATTAGAAAGCTTAAGGACCTAGGCATTGCACAGTCAACATTGTGTAAACAAAAAAAAACAGTAGTACGAAAGCCGTTCATGGTTGCCTTGAACGGAACATTGTTTTTCTTTGCTAAGGTTAGGTAGCCCAGAATTTGGATTGAAAATTCTTTTCACGGGAATCTTGGCGGATCATTTGAAGCTTATTTGTTTTTACGTATACGCACTATTTCACCGTGCACGATCAATTTACATGAATTCGAGAATTTCGCACCAATAGATGGGATTTGCGAACCGAGTTTCAAATTTGCCTTTGCTTGAAAATTTTGAGATCGAGAATATCCGGTGTTTGTAAATCTTATTGGAACAAGTTCCTTTGTTTTTTGTAGGTTTCTACTAGGATTCTTTATTGATATTAAAAAAAAGAAAAAAATAGAATTTTGTGGGTAAATTCACTGCAAACCCTCACGAGGAACAACTCGTCCACTAGGGGGAACCTAGGGGTTTAAGGGCTTACTGCAAACGCTAAATGCAGTCGAGAGTGCCAGCGAAAGTGGTGTTGCATTCATTCAATTCTCATTGCATTTCACTAGTTTTTAGGATAGATTACATCATTGTGGATTCCTCATTTTATTCACAATTTTTGCTAGAGACTAGCAAAACGTTGGTTGTGGGGGTGGGGGGGGGGTGTGATAAAATCCTTAAAAATGCACATTTTTCCTGGTTATTTTTGGTACGTTATGGACTTATCAAGCCAAGAGAGCCTCATTTGGTAATATCATGATTTTATGCAAATTTGCTCAAAATAACAATATTTTTGCATCAAATCATGAAACTGCAATTTTTTTATTTTATTTTTAAAAAGATTTTTTCAAACGTGTTTTTCTCCTGAAAATTAATTAGTCATCAGGTGCATTTCATTCATCATTCATGAGAGATGAGCCCGCAGCCCTGCAATTGTGGAATTAACAAATTGTCTTTTCACATTAAATTTATTTTATTTTTATTTATTTTGACTTCCAGGAAATGAGGAAAAAAAGGGGTCCCACACATGCTCATGTATAGGTCACACATGTGGGGCGTCCAAGAGGGGGGTCCACTTTCTTTGCACAAAATCCCAAGTTAATTTGAAGATAATGAAAGATAATGAAAGTAAATCCATGAAGGGCCAAATTAAGAAAGAAGATTACCAAAGAGATAAAAGTGGAAGAATCTACACATATTGGGCATTCAATTTTCTCTTGATTCCAACTTAGATCTTGCCACCTCATGTATCTCTCATAAATGTCAAGTCTAAGGAAGATTTGCTAAAGAAGGAAATATGACATTTGCATGAAGATAGAATGGAGAAAAGAAAGGAGAAGACTTACTACGTGAAGAAGATTCTTGCAACAAAGATGGGACTAGGGAGAAAGAATAGGGCAGCCCATACCCTATTTAAAGAGGCCCTTGGACGTCCACTCCTTTCATGAAGGAAAAAAGCCCCCCTCACTAGTGTAATTCCTCCACCATTCTACCCATCTCCATTCTCTACCATAGCCCATCTCTCTTGATGCTTCAACTAGAGAGGTTCCTTACATCCTAGTATGTAATTATTTTTGGAATTTTGATTCTCCATCTTTTATGTAAAAATATTACATATTAGTAAAAGTGTGATTCTTTATAATTATTCTTTTTCTATGTGATTAATTGCATGAATTGTGTTTCCTTTATTGTTGTTTCTTGGATTGACAACCCAAGATCCTAAAGACATGAAATAAGTAATTATGAACCCGATTTGAGAATAAAAAAAAGCACAATTATCACACATTTATTTTTATTGCAATTCCCACACATTTACATTTATTGCAAAATCCACACATTTAATTTATTATTAATTCCACACATTTAATTTTATGCAATCGACACATTTATAGTTTTTTGCACTACACATTTAAATTCGAGTCATTTTTGTTTTTCTTTTCTCCTTATGCTTCGTATTTGTTTATGTGAATTTTTATGCATAGTTTATGGTTGGAAACTAGTTAACATTGCATGCATTTTCATATTGGTGGAGTTTAGATATATTTAAGTTGTTGGAATTAGAGTTCTAAATTGAATAAGCAAGAAACACCAGAGATTTGAGTCAATAATTTCGGCCATATATTTTTTGGAAATTTGGATCCCAATATAAAGTGCACAATTCAACACATTGTTGTAGGAATTTTAGGACAAATTTTGTGTGAAAAGTTTGCAATTAGAAACCTGATCAAAACACAATTATTTTTCGATGAAACTTGGGGAAATAAAGTTTGATCAGTGTACTTTCAAATCCCAGAATTTCATGCAAAAATAAATTTGGAAAGATGGTGAACCAGTGGCTCAAACCTGGCTAGTCGGACCCACCTATGTGCAGAATTTCTGCACAGATTTTTTTTTAGGTCATGTTCATGCACTCATATCTCATTCGTTTTAAATCGTTTTCCACTTTCATTTTTTTTATTTGATTCATGCATCATTGTAATTCAAAACCCAACCATTAAACTCAGTTTTAGGTTGCATTAGACTAGGAAAAGTCATGCATAAAAATAGCCCTGCATACTAGTTTTCTAGACTTGGAAATTTCTAACATCTCATGGCATACATTGCATTACTAACATTCTAACTTTTGGAGTAGTTTCTAATTTTTTTGGTTTAGATAATCTCCAGAAATAATAGATCTTTCTAATTTTTGTTAACTAGCAAAACCCCGTGGATAACCACGAAACCACCAATGCACATACTGATATGAATTATTTTTTAATAAATTTATTAATTAGTAAACTGTGAGTCCTTTTTTTGTTGCTAATTTGATCTTTATGTTTTTTTTTTTTCCAAATGTTTTATTCTTTAGGTGAGGCATGAATTGATTGAGAAAGATCAAATGATCATAGACCTAACAAATTGACTTGATATATTTAAATGGGACCAAGATGAATGGGGTCCATCATCTCTATTCTAACTGTTCATAAAATCATATGATGCGGGCTGAGACCCATTAATTGATTGATAAAGATCAAATGATCATAGACCTCTCAAATGACCAAACCTAACCTATTTAAGTGGGACCCCAGTATGAATGGGTCCACCATCTATATTCTAACCGCCCATAAAACCATATTATGCGGGATGGGACCCATGAATTGATTAGGAAAGATTAAAGGATCAAATGATCGTAGACCTAACAAATTGACCTAATATATTTAAGTAGGACCCAGATGAATGGGGTCCACCATCTTTATTCTAACCGTCCATAAAATCAAATGTTGCGGGCCGGGACCCATTAATTGATTGATAAAGATCAAATTATGAAATGATCATAGACCTCTCAAATTGACCAAACCTAGCCTATTTAAGTTGGACCCCCAAGATTAATGGGGTCCACCATCTATATTCTAACTGTCCATAAAATCATATGATGCGGCTGGGACCCATGAATTGCTTGATAAAGATCAAATGATCAAATGATCATAGACCTCATAAATTGACCAAGCCTAAACACATTTAAGTGAAACCCCCCAAATCAATGGGTCCACCATCTCTGTTCTAACCGTCCATAAAACCATATTATGCGGGATGGGACCCATGAATTGATTAAGAAAGATCAAATGATCAAATGATCGCAAACCTAACAAATTGACCAAGTATTTTTAAGTGGGACCCAAATGAATGGGGTCCACCATCTTTATTCTAACAATCCATAAAATCAAATGATGCGGGCCGGGACCCATGAATTGATTGATAAAGATCAAATAATCAAATGATCATAGACCGCTCAAATTGACCAAACCTGACCTATTTAAGTGGGAACCCCAAGATGAATGGGGTCCACCATCTATATTCTAACAGTCCATGAAATAATCTGATGCGGGCTGGGATCTATGAATTGCTTGATAATGATCAAAGTATTAAATGATCGTAGACCTCACAAATTGACCAAACCTAACCTATTTAAGTGGAATCCCCCAGATGAATCGGGTCCACCATCTTTATTCTAACCGTCCATAAAACCATATTATGCGGGATGGGACCCATGAATTGATTTAAAAAGATCAAAGGATCAAATGATCGTAAACCTAATAAATTGATCAAATATGTTTAAGTGAGACCCATATGAATGGGGTCCACCATCTCTATTCTAACCGTCAATAAAATCATATGATGCGGGCCGGGACCCATGAATTGATTAATAAAGTTCAAATGATCATAGACCTCATAAATTGACCAAACCTAATTTATTTAAGTGGGACCCCAAAGATGAATGGAGAACTATCTATATTCTAACTATTCATAAAATCATATGATGCGGGCTGGGACCCATGATTTGCTTGATAAAGGTCAAAGGATCAAATGATCATAGACCTTACAAATTGACCAAACCTAACCTATTTAAGTGAAACCCCCCAAATGAATGGGGTCCACCATCTCTATTTTAACAATCTCTATTCTAACCGTCCATAAAACCATATTATGCGGGATGGGACCCATGAATTGATTAAGAAAGATCAAATGATCAAATGATCATAGACCTAACAAATTGACCAAATATTTTAAAGTGGGACTCATATGAATGGGGTCCACCATCTTTATTCTAACCGTCCATAAAATCAAATGATGCGGGCCGGGACCCATGAATTGATTGATATAAATTTAGCAAATCTGGTGTGTTGGCTTATTAATTTAGGGATCTCATGGAGAGATTTTAGGCTTTTGTGTGGAAGATGATTCTTGATGGAGAGATTTTAGGTCTTTTGAGTGTGTAATAGATATAGAGATTTTAGGGATAAGGGCAACTCCGGAAATGACATTGCAAAAAATTTGAGGTTGCGCCACGTGTCTTTATGTGAGGAAGTGTATACATCCCTTTAGTAATATAGATTGAAGATTTTTAACTTAGGAAGTTTCTTAAGATTTGGAAATTCTAAAATAAGGTTTGATTGACTAAATGCTTTCTAAATTTGTTATGATTTGAAAATCATTATTTATTTGGAAAGTCCTTAACTTTAGGGAGTTGATTAACTTGGTGAAAAAGTAGGTTGTTTCCTTTTTGATTGATTTGATTTGTTACTAATCTTTGTTGAACATGTTTTGATTAATTTAGTTTCTAACTTAGGTTTGTTTTATTTCTACTTTAGCTTCTTAGCTTTATTTTTGGTAAGATTTATTTTTGGCTTGTTTTTAATTTGTGTATTCTTTTGTAGCAACTTGTGATTCATTTTAGATTTAGAATTTTTTATTTTTGAAAATGTATTTAATTTTAATTTAAAGTAGGAATGATGAATGTATTTTTCTAAATCTTAGGCTAAAATTAGATTTTATTTAGGGCAGGTGACAAAGTTGGAAAGCCTTATTTTTAAAGCTCCCTGTGGATCGACCTGGTCTCACCAGTTTATTACTACAATCGCACCCTACACTTGGGTCCGATCAATGAGTCACCTAATAAAGATCCAGGAAGCTCATCCAATTGGTACAATTTCTCTGACAATGAAGTGGAGTTGTCCGATGGCACAGACGTATGGTCTTCTGACCTAGAAGAACCCTCATCTCCAAAAGAAGTAGCCTACTTCGACCCGATTTCAATAGGCGATTGGGATCATCTCATAGCAAGCCTTAAGAAAATTCCCAATCAAGAAGACCCGTGGAAAGGAACAAAACCTTGGTTTGGAAATGCCCTTGAAACCCCAAAAGGTTTCGTTGAGCTGGAAGCGTCCGAAAATATTGTGGAGGAACCACCTTCGAACCTTCCAATAAAAGATCGTGTTCAAAAGATAGACTTGGGAACAACAGATAACCCACGTCCTGTATTCATAAGCAAGAATATAAAGGATGATGAGTTACCCGAGTATATCGCCTTTCTTCGTGAGTTCGTTAATTGCTTTGCATGGTCTTATACTGAAATGCCTGGTTTAGACCCCAAAATAGCAGTCCACAAACTCAATCTTCAAGAAGACATCAAGCCTATTGATAAGTCTCTAAAAATGCATAATTTCATCATCATTTTAGAATAATTAAGGACTTATTCTTCAAATCATGCACCGTTTTAGTAGGAAAATCGTGATTTTATGTTTGAGCATCAAAATTCAAATTCAAGTCAAAATTTATTGAAAAATTGCATTTTTACATACAATCATGAATTTCTATATTTTTGGCATTGGAAGTCATAAAATTCCTCATAACTTTTTGTTCACACATAAAATGATGAATCTTCTTTGCACCATTGATTTAATTAAAGAATTTTTTTTTTTTTTTTTTTTTACAAAATGGTGACATTTTAAGCATCCATTTAGTGTAAATTGGGTGGACCCGCATATTGCATCATTCCCTACCTTTATGATTAGAGTATTCTTTAATCCTTATTTTTATTTTTTATAGAGAATTTCATAAATTGGGACCCGCGAGAGAGAGAAATCGATTGAAGAATTAAAGATGACATCCAAGAGAAGATTGCACACACAAGTGGGGCCCATCATGTGTTCCAATTGATAATACAAATCTGAATTTCAGATTTGGAATTATTTAAGCCAAGATGGAAGAAGTCCAAGCTCAAACAAATTAAGGAGATGCATGCTCACAACCATGGCCCACCTCCTTTGCAACTTGGAATGAAATTAAAATTCAACTCCAAGGTGGGACCATGTTAAGAGATTCTCAAGCCATGAAGAAGTTTAAAAAGAATGCAAGATTCTTGCAAGCCAAGCAATCCAAGTTGGAAGATAAATCCAAAGACTCCAAGTTTCCTTAAAAACTCTACAAGTTGGATAGCAATCAAGATACCATTCCAAAATTTGAAAGTTTGCAACCCAAGAATTATCCCAATAAGCATCACACGTTGAAGCACCTCCATCCCATGCTATCACACGTCTGATCCACAAAAAAAGGGGCTGCCCACATGCATCTCAAGATTTGTTTGAAATCTGAAATTTCAGATTTGAATTGATTCTTAGCCAAAGTGGGCCCAAGAGAGGAAGTTGCATGAGATAAGAAGAATCCTATTTTCACTAGGATTGTGGGCCAATCCCTTGAAACTCTCTCAAACCCTCTTAATCCTAATCTAAATTGGACCCCACTATACTAATCCTTACCCAAACCAAAACCTTGCAACCCAAGCTATCAAAAAACCATAAAAAGACCCAATATGGAGATGCACGAGAATCCCATTTTATTTCCCCCTACTCTCTTGGACGACCAGCAACTCCATCTTCCCCTTTTCATTATTTTCCTCCATCTCTCCTACTTCCATCACTACTTCATCCAAGGTCTTCTTAAAGGCACACCACCACTTGGATTTTTACGCCGTCGCTCCGCCGCCGTTGCTAGCGTCACTCCATCATTGGACCAGCCATTCATCATCTTCCCTTGCTTGGATTTCAGATCGCAAAACGAGAGACGGTTGGATCGCCGTTCTAGACCGCGAGTCCTTCTCCTCCGTTTAGTGTTTCGGGTGTCTAAGGGTAAGTTCAGATGAACATTATTTTAATTTAAACAATCTTGTAATGGCTATTTGCATGTAATGGGGCTTTCTTTAATGAATCAAGTTCATGAGGTCTTGGTTTTCACCAATGGGTCAACATCGAATGTTTGTGTGTAAGTGACAGTACACACTTGGTGCGGTGGTTTTGGTTTTTATTGATGACATTCAGCAAAATAGCTATTGCATTATTTTAGAATTAAAATCCATCTTTTTATTCTCTGATTTTATTTTATTTTATTTTATTTTTATTCTTAGGTATTTAAATAATCACTACAAATTGGTTGTTCTAACAACTCTTATGGTGAATGCAGTAATTAGATTAGACTAAGTTTTTAGTTTAAGATTTTTATTTCTAATTGTAATTAATATTTCAGACTTGTAATTCATTATTTCATGCAAGTAGGATACTTGATTTGTATAGATTTTATTAGGCTAGTACTAGTTTTCAAATAGGACAGGTTTATTTAAGTGATTACTCCCTGTGGATCGACCTCGGACTTCACCGAGTTATTTATTACTACAATCGCGGCCTTGCACTTGGGGCTGACGATCAAGTTTTTGGCGCCGTTGCCGGGGAGTTTTTTTTCTTCGCTCGAGGTATTTTTCCCAACCTATCTTTTTAATTGCTTTATGGGTGTGCCTTTACTATTCCGCAATCATTCTAGATCTAAGGGTAGCATGCATGGAATGTTTGGACCAGCCCTATTGCATTAAAAAGTGGATTTTTAATCTCTGATTTTTGTTAAAATTGGAACTATTTCAGATCTGAAAAATTATTTTTTCTGATTTTTGAGAAAATCACATCAATTTCGGAAAATTGCCTAGTTTACTTGTTCTAATTTGGACTAGTTTAGGTCAATTTTTTTATTTTATGGTTAGGATTAATTAAGGTGTGTTAAATTTAGTTTTTTTTTCATATTTTTAGGTTTTTATAGTTTCCAAAAAAATTCTGGAACTTTTCCTCACAAAGGCAAGTCTTAGATAGCGCAAATTCGGCTTTTTGGCCACAAAACTTGCCAAAATCTGAAAATTTCAGAACTTTCATTGGAAACTCAGTTGTTTTAGTTGTTTTTAAATTTTAAAGGACTCTTAAAAACTTGCTGGAATTTTTTTTTTTAAGAAGGTTAGTTATTTCTTTGGAAAGTCGAACAAACTGCCTTTCTTGATTGGTTCGATGTCTAGGCAAGTCTTGTCCCATTAGATAAGGGAGACAAGTCTCTTGTTCTAGAAGGTGGTTTTTAAGCGGGACCCTTGCAACGCATCGCGACCCCACCATAGATCTGGGGGCTTACCTGGTCGGGCCAGTTTCATAGACTTGAGCTTGGGAACTTTCCCTAGAGATATTAAACTCTCTAAGATTAGTACTTGCAAGAATTTGAGAATCTTCTTTTAAATTTAAAAACGGACTTAGGTAGTTTTTCTTTCTAGGTTTCTTTATTTAAAAAAAAAAATTTCAAAATTCCAAAAAAGAAAGAAAGACCCCCATCTTCTTGGCAGAGGGACACCTCAAATCGGTTAGAAAGGAAGGAATCACCTGTCAAGAGATTGATTGAATTCTACGAATCTAGATCTCCTGGTTCTCTAAGGATTTCCAATATGGCTGATGAGCATAGTGATAATGAAGAGATTGGGAATGGTAATGGGAATGGACCCAATAATAATGGGGAGGTGAATCAACCTCTTAGGAGTCTACGTGATTACCTTCACCCTACACGACAAGCCACACCGTCGTGCATGGTTATACCTGCAGGTGCGGGTCAATTTGATATCAAACCGGGAGTAATCCAACTTCTTCCCAAATTTCATGGACTTGAATCAGAAAGTGCATATTTGCACATAAAAGAGTTTGAAGAAGTGTGTGCAACACTACACTTCAATAATGTGAGGGAAGACCTTATCAAATTTCGTTTATTTCCATTTTCCCTCAAAGAAAAGGCCAAGGCATGGCTTCACTCCTTACAGCCCAATTCGATTGCTCTATGGTCCGACATGGTCCGGGAATTTTTAAAGAAATTTTTCCCATTACATAAGACCAACACCTTACGGAGAAATATTATGAATTTTAAACAAAAAGACAAGGAGTCTTATTATAGGTGTTGGGAACGATTTAATGAGCTACTCCTTGCATGTCCCCACCACGGATTTGAATTGCACAATACAATTGGTCACTTCTATGATGGACTTAGTCCTGAAACACGTCAATTCGTGGAGATGATGTGCAATGGGGAGTTCATGGCGAAGAACCCAAATCAAGCATGGACCTACCTTCAGTTTTTGGCAGATAGTGCACAAAATTGGGACACATCTGAAGGTATAGACCCCGTAAAGCAATCGAATCAGGCCAAAGGAGGGGGGTTATATGTATTAAAAGAAAAGGATGATATTCAAGCAAAAATTGCCTATCTTACAAGAGAAGTTGAGTCCTTGAAATTTGTAAAGAATAAGGAACCTGCTATAGTATGTGGCATTTGCGCTAGTGATTCACACATTTCTTCAGAGTGTCCAACACTCCCTGCTTTCCAAGAAATGACTCACGAGCAAGCAAATGCCACTAACACATACAACCGGCAGTTTAATCATTCTTTGGGTAACACGTACAACCCTAATTGGAGGAATCACCCCAACTTTAGTTGGAGGAATGGCCCAAATGCTACTCCGCCCAATTTCAACCAAATGTCAAATCAATTTGGGGGTACTTCTGGTACATATGCTCAAAACACACAGCAAATGGCACCCCCTACAAATCAAACGACACCTTGGGATGAACTTGTGGCTAAGTTTATGATGAATCAAGAGTCCATCAATAAGAAACAAGATCGGAACTTTGAGAATTTACAGAACACCATGCAAAACCTCTGCAAATTGATTGAAGCACAAAATAAGGGGGTTTTTCCAGCCCAACCACAGCCCAATCCTAAAGGGCAATATGAGGTTCATCAAGGTGGTCCGTCAAATTCCAAGGAGCAGGTTCAAGCTGTTACTACTCTACGTAGTGGTAAAGAGATTGAAAAGCCTGATCTGGAAAAAGATAAACAACCTGCATCCTCCGGTCAGGAAGGGAAAGAAAAGGAAGCTTCTCCTATAAAAGAGAAAAGCCCAGTTCCTCCGGGATTCAAGCCCTTACCGCCTTTTCCCAACCGATTAGCTCCTCCCAAGCCATCTATACAGAACCAGGAAATCTTGGATGTGCTTAAAGAGGTCAAAATTAACATCCCGTTGTTAGACGCAATCAAACAAGTCCCATCTTACGCAAAGTTTCTTAAGGAATTGTGCACGTTGAAGCATAAGATACATGTACAAAAGAAAGCATTTCTCACTGAGCAAGCTAGTGCAATTCTAAAGCACGACACTCCCCCTAAATTCAAAGATCCAGGATGCCCCACAATTTCATGCATTATTGGAAACTATCAAATTGAACAAGCATTGCTTGATCTTGGGGCGAGTGTCAACTTACTACCTTACTCGGTCTATGTAAAATTGGGGCTGGGTGAACTCAAACCCACCCAGGTTACTCTGCAGCTCGCAGATCGATCAATCAAAAGACCGAGAGGGATAGTAGAGGATGTGCTTGTGCAAGTTGACAAGTTCTACTTTCCAGTAGACTTTATTGTGCTAGACACTCATCCTGTGGCAGATCCTCATGTTCAGATTCCGGTAATTTTGGGGAGACCATTTTTAGCCACATCCAATGCACTCATCAATTGCCGGAATGGAAAAATGACGCTATCTTTTGGTAACATGACATTAGAGCTAAATGTTTTTGACCTTTGCAAACAACCACGGGATGATAACATTGACCTTGAAGAAGTAGATTTGATCGGTGTTCTTACAGCAGAAACTTTTGAAAAATCAATCTCCGGTTCCATTGAGTCAATTGAGGACCTGACCCTCTGTGAAGAAACACATGATAGCACTGTTGAAATGGTCAACACTGTAGGCAAACCCTCTTTTGAAAAGCTGGTACCAACTGGTACTCCGTCTATTCCATCTCAGGTGAGGCCGCCCAAACCTGAGTTGAAACCCTTGCCCTCTCACCTGAAATATGCATACCTTGGAGAAAATGAAACATTTCCTGTAGTCATTTCTGCACACCTTGACAAGGACCAAGAAGTCCAACTCTTAGAAGTACTCAAACTGCACAAGGGTGCAATTGCTTGGACCGTGGCTGACGTTAAGGGAATTAATCCCCTCGTGTGTACACATCATATCTATTTGGAGGAGAATGCGAAACCCTCCCGTCAGATGCAACGCCGGTTAAACCCCACCATGCAGGAAGTGGTTAGGGCTGAAGTTTTGAAACTTTTAGATGTTGGTATCATCTATCCAATTTCAGATAGCCAATGGGTCAGCCCTACCCAAGTTGTACCTAAAAAGGCCGGCGTCACTGTAGTCCGTAATGCTAATGATGAGCTCGTCCCAACCCGCGTACCCACAGGTTGGCGAGTTTGTATCGACTACAGGAAGTTAAATGTTGTCACACGAAAGGATCATTTCCCCCTACCCTTTTTGGACCAGATTTTAGAACGGGTAGCTGGCCACGAGTATTATTGTTTCTTAGATGGATATTCCGGGTACAATCAGATAGAAATCGCCCCGGAAGACCAAGAGAAAACAACTTTCACATGCCCCTTTGGCACCTTTGCTTACCGACGGATGCCCTTTGGGCTGTGCAATGCTCCGGCAACCTTTCAAAGGTGCATGCTGAGTATTTTTAGCGATATGGTGGAACATTTTCTCGAAGTCTTCATGGACGATTTTTCAGTTTTTGGAGAGTCATTCCAAGATTGTTTGAGCAACTTAACTAAGGTCCTCTCTAGGTGTGAAGAAAAGAACTTAGTACTTAATTGGGAAAAATGTCATTTTATGGTACGACAAGGAATTGTCCTTGGCCACATTGTATCATCTAAAGGATTGGAAGTGGACAAAGCCAAAATAGACTTAATTTCCAATTTGCCCACCCCAAAAACCGTAAGAGATATAAGATCTTTCTTAGGGCATGCCGGATTCTACAGAAGGTTCATAAAAGGTTTCAGTGTCATTTCTAGACCATTATGCAACCTTCTGCTAAAGGAAGCAGAATTTGAGTGGACAGAGGCATGTCAAGTGGCTTTTACTAAGCTTAAGGACATGTTGACGACCGCTCCAATTATGCAACCTCCAGATTGGAGCCTGCCCTTTGAAATCATGTGCGATGCTAGTGATTATGCGGTTGGGGCAGTTCTTGGGCACGTAGAGACAAAAAGCCATTTGTGATTTACTATGCTAGCAGGACTTTAAACAGTGCACAGATCAATTATTCAACAACAGAGAAAGAATTATTGGCTGTGGTCTATGCACTGGATAAATTCCGTTCCTACTTAATTGGATCCAAAATTGTGATATTTACTGACCATTCTGCGCTGAAGTATCTTCTTTCTAAGAAAGATGCCAAGCCTAGATTGATCAGATGGATCCTTCTACTCCAAGAGTTTGATATTGAAATCAAGGATAAGAAAGGAGTAGAAAACGTGGTGGCCGATCATCTTTCTAGGCTTGTCCTTTCCAAAACTTTAGAACCCTTACCAATCCAGGACACTTTCCCTGATGAGCATTTATTTACCACATTTTCCCATTCTCCATGGTATGCTGACATTGCTAATTATCTAGCTTCGGGTGAAATTCCAAAAGAATGGACGCAGCAAGATAAAAACAAGTTTTTCACTGAAGTGAAACTGTTTTTCTGGGATGAACCATACCTTTTTAAATACTGCCCAGACCAAATCATTAGGAGATGCATTCCTGACCATGAAATCAATAGTGTTATATCCTTTTGCCACTCGCATGTTGTGGTGGCCATTTTTCTGCTAAAAAAAACCGCTCACAAAATTTTGCAATCTGGATTTTACTGGCCCACTTTATTTAAAGATGCACATGATTTATGTAAGACATGTGAGCGGTGCCAAAAATTGGGTTCCATTTCCAAAAGGAATATGATGCCTTTAAACCCAATTTTGGTCGTCGAGTTATTCGATGTTTGGGGTATAGACTTTATGGGACCTTTTCCACCGAGCTATGGTTTTCATTATATCCTCGTTGCAGTTGATTATGTGTCCAAATGGATTGAAGCAGTCCCATGTAGGAATAATGATGCTAAAACGGTCAAAAAGTTTATCTTGGACAATATCTTTTCCCGTTTCGGAACTCCACGTGCCATCATTAGTGATGGGGGCACTCACTTTTGTAACCGCATCATTGAGAGTTTGTTTAAAAATTACGGTGTTACACATAAAGTGGCTACCCCCTATCACCCTCAAACAAGTGGGCAAGTTGAGGTCTCAAATAGGGAAATCAAACGAATTTTGGAGACCACGGTAAAACCAAATCGTAAGGATTGGTCAATACGGCTAAATGATGCCTTGTGGGCTTATAGAACTGCGTATAAGACCCCAATTGGGATGTCTCCATACCGGCTTATATATGGGAAAGCTTGCCACCTTCCAGTGGAGCTGGAACATAAAGCTTATTGGGCCATAAAACAATTAAACATTGACTTAGACAAGGCTGGGGAGAAAAGAGCCCTTGATCTAAATGAACTAGAAGAATTGAGAAACGAGGCTTATATGAACTCAAGAATTTACAAAGATAGGACTAAGGCCTTTCATGATAAACGGATATTAAGGAAGTCATTCCATCCGTCTCAAACAGTCCTCTTGTACAATTCTCGACTTCATCTTTTCCCTGGAAAGTTAAGATCTCGTTGGACAGGCCCCTACATTGTTCAAGAAATATTTCCATATGGGGCAGTGACCCTCATTGATCCATCGAATGGTACCTCTTTTAAAGTTAATGGACAACGTTTAAAACCATTCTTGGAGACTGTTCCTCCAGAGGAAAATGACATTCCTCTGATTGATCCTGTCTATCAGGATTGACGGGCACTGGATCTGACAGTGACCCATACCCTTGTATATTACGCATATATTTTCTTTCTTTTTCTTTTTGTGTTCTTTGTCTCACATTGGACAGGTTTCTACGTGAAAGCTTCATTACTCCAGGTGCTTTCTACCCATTTTTCTCCTTCTATATTTTCATCTCATGTTACATTCCATTTTGCATTTCATGTATGACATCGAGGACGTTGTCTAGTTTAGGTTGGGGGGTGGGAACAAGCACACTTGTCCAATTTTAGACAATTTTTTTTCTCATTTTTGTGTAGTCTGGTTTTCAAAAAAAAAAAAAAAAAAGGGTTTCCAAAGGAACTTGATGATTCGAAGATGTCTAGAAATCTGGAATTTCAGAATTTTTGAAAGGAAGTAAAATGAAGGTTCACATTTGCTAAAAGATAAAAAGAATACTGAACTTTGGTTTTCACAGTAACACATGTACATCATTTCAAAAGTCTTGATAAAAGATTTAAGTGTCATTTTCAGAGTTCTTTCAAAAAAAAAAAAAATAGATATAACTTTCTGAATTATTTGGCCATATGAGTTCTCCTGGTTCATCGGTAAGGTTAGGCCAACCAAAACCATTGAATTAATTCGGGTGAATTGAAAGGGCTGCCTATTGTTGGGGACCGTTTAAAAAAAAAAAAAGGGTGTTTAGTTTATAATTCTTGAAAAGAATAAAAAGTTGTGTGACTAGTTTGGGTTCGTAGCCTTTTTAACCCGAGCTAGTAAGCCCAATGGGGGTATTTATATACCTAGTGCCCTAAAGACATCTGTTTTGTGAGTTCATTGGCCTAACACTCGTTAACATGGGTTAATTAGAAGCTTAAGGGACCTAGACATTGCAACAGTCACATGTGTGTGTTAAAAAAAAAAAAAAAAAAAAAAAAAAAGCACCTCGCGGCCTTAAAAAACAGTAGTGCGAAAGCCGTCATAGTAGCCTTGAGAGGAGACTTATATTTTTCCCCGAATCTAGGAAAGTTGAAAATTCTGAGGAAGGAATTCTGTTTCATGGCATTATCATAGAAACATTTAAAATTTTTGATTTGATGTATACACTTGCACAAGGCACCCAAAGTTTTGGTATAGTTTTTTTTTGAAAAGAAAAATGTGAACTAGATTTTGAAAAGTCCGAAATCTTGATTATTCGAGGATTCAAGGCATCCGATTTGACTCAATCGTCTTTTGAAAAACCTTCCGTTGACTTTCTTTTATTTTTAGGTAAATAAATTTTGTGGGCATATCACTGCAAACCCTCACGAGGCACAACTCGTCCACTAGGGGTAACCTAGGGGTTTAAGGGCTTGCTGCATATGCTAAATGCAGCCGAGAGTACCAGCGAAAGTGGTGTTTTACTTTTTGTCTTTGCATTTAGTTTATATTAGATTAGGCAAGAGCACTATCATAGTTCGCATATTTTGCTCGGGACTAGCAAAATGCTGGTTGGGGAGTGTGATAAGTTCTCTAAAAATGCATAATTTCATCATCATTTTAGAATAATTAAGGACTTATTCTTCAAATCATGCACCGTTTTAGTAGGAAAATCGTGATTTTATGTTTTTGAGCATCAAATTCAAATTCAAGTCAAAATTTATTGAAAAATTGCATTTTTAACATACAATCATGAATTTCTATATTTTGGCATTGGAAGTCATAAAATTCCTCATAACTTTTTGTTCACACATAAAATGATGAATCTTCTTTGCACCATTGATTTAATTAAAAGAATTTTTTTTTTTTTTTTTTTTACAAAATGGTGACATTTTAAGCATCCATTTAGTGTAAATTGGGTGGACCCGCATATTGCATCATTCCCTACCTTTATGATTAGAGTATTCTTTAATCCTTATTTTTATTTTTTTAAAGAGAATTTCATAAATTGGGACCCGCGAGAGAGAGAAATCGATTGAAGAATTAAGATGACATCCAAGAGAAGATTGCACACAAAGTGGGGCCCATCATGTGTTCCAATTGAATAATACAAATCTGAATTTCAGATTTGGAATTATTTAAGCCAAGATGGAAGAAGTCCAAGCTCAAACAAATTAAGGAGATGCATGCTCACAACCATGGCCCACCTCCTTTGCAACTTGGAATGAAATTAAAATTCAACTCCAAGGTGGGACCATGTTAAGAGATTCTCAAGCCATGAAGAAGTTTAAAAAGAATGCAAGATTCTTGCAAGCCAAGCAATCCAAGTTGGAAGATAAATCCAAGACTCCAAGTTTTCCTTAAAAACTCTACAAGTTGGATAGCAATCAAGATACCATTCCAAATTTGAAAAAGTTTGGCAAACCCAAGAATTATCCCAATAAGCATCACACGTTGAAGCACCTCCATCCCATGCTATCACACGTCTAGATCCACAAAAAAAGGGGCTGCCCACATGCATCTCAAGATTGTTTGAAATCTGAAATTTCAGATTTGAATTGATTCTTAGCCAAAGTGGGCCCAAGAGAGGAAGTTGCATGAGATAAGAAGAATCCTATTTTCACTAGGATTGTGGGCCAATCCCTTGAAAACTCTCTCAAAACCCTCTTAATCCTAATCTAAATTGGACCCCACTATACTAATCCTTACCCAAACCAAAACTTGCAACCCAAGCTATCAAAAAACCATAAAAAGACCCAATATGGAGATGCACGAGAATCCCATCCCCCCTACTCTCTTGGACGACCAGCAACTCCATCTTCCCCTTTTCATTATTTTCCTCCATCTCTCCCTACTTCCATCACTACTTCATCCAAGGTCTTCTCAAAGGCACACCACCACTTGGATTTTTACGCCGTCGCTCCGCCGCCGTTGCTAGCGTCACTCCATCATTGGACCAGCCATTCATCATCTTCCCTTGCTTGGATTTCAGATCGCAAAACGAGAGACGGTTGGATCGCCGTTCTAGACCGCGAGTCCTTCTCCTCCGTTTA
>CM022944.1:124728406-124903744 GCA_012931725.1 Litsea cubeba | reverse complement strand
CACATAGGTGGGTCCGACTAGCCAGGTTTGAGCCACTGGTTCACCATCTTTCCAAATTTATTTTTGCATGAGATTCTGAGATTTGAAAGTACACTGACCAAACTTTAGTTTTCCCAAGTTTCATCGAAAAATAATTTATTTTGTTCAGGTTTCTAATTGCAAACTTTTCACACAAAATTTATCCTAAAATTCCTACAACAATGTGTTGAATTGTGCACTTTATATTGGGATCCGAATTTCCAAAAAATATATGGCCGAAATTATTGACTCAAATCTCTGGTTTTTCTTGCTTATTCAATTTAAAACTCTAATTCCAGCAACTTAAATATATCTAAACTCCACCAATATGAAAATGCATGCAATGCTAACTAGTTCCAACCATAAACTATGCATAAAAATTCACATAAACAAATAAGAAGCATAAGAAGAAAAGAAAAACAAAATGACTTGAATTGAAATGTGTAGTGCAAAAAACTATAAATGTGTGGATTGCATAAAATTAAATGTGTGGAATTAACAATAAATTAAATGTGTAGATTTTGCAATAAATGTAAATGTGTGGGAATTACAATAAAAATAAATGTGTGATAAGTGTGCTTTTTTTTTATTCTCAAATCGGGTTCATAATTACTTATTTCATGCCTTTAGGATCTTAGGTTGTCAATCTAAGAACAACAATAAAGGAAACACAATTCAAGCATTAATCACATAAGAAAAAGAATAATTATAAAGAATCACACTTTTACTAATATGCAATATTTTTACATAAAAGATGGAGAATTAAAATTCCAAAAATAATTACATACTAGGATGAAAGGAACCTCTCTAGTTGAAGCATCAAGTTGGGACAAGCCTTCTTGAAAAGAGATGGGCTATGGTAGAGAAAGGAGATGGGTAGAATGGTGGAGGAATTACACTAGTGAGGGGAGCTTTTTTCCTTCATGAAAGGAGTGTACGTCCAAGGGCCTCTTTAAATAGGGTATGGGCTGCCCTATTCTTTCTCCCTAGTCCCTTCTTTGTTCCAAGAATCTTCTTCACTTAGTAAGTTTTCTCCTTTCTTTTCTCCATTTTATCTTCATGCAAATGTCATATTTCCTTCTTTAGCAAATCTTCCTTAGACTTGACATTTATGAGAGATACATGAGGTGGAAAGCTCTAAGTTGGAATCAAGAGAAAATTGAATGCCCAATATGTGTAGATTCTTTCCACTTTTATCTCTTTGGTAATCTGCTTTCTTGATTTGGCCCTTCATGGATTTTCTTTCATTATCTTGAATTATCTTCAAAATTAACTTGGGATTTTGTGCAAAGAAAGTGGACCCCCTCTTGGACGCCCCACATGTGTGACCTACACATAAGCATGTGTGGGACCCTTTTTTTCTCATTTCCTGGAAGCTAAAATAAATATATAAATAAATTTCATGCGAAAAGACAAATTTGTTAATTCACAATTGCATGGTTGCGGGCCCATCTCTCATGAAATGATGCATGAATGCACCTGATGATTAATTAATTTCATGAGAAAAACATGTTTGAAAAAATCTTTCCAAAAATAAAATTAAAAATTGCAAGTTTCATGATTTGATGCAAAAATGATGGTTTTTGAGCAAATTATGTATAAAATCATGATATGACACAAAATGAGGCTCTCTTGGCTTGATAAGTCCTTAAACTTACCAAAAATAATCATGAAAACGTGCATTTTTAAGGACTTATCACTCATCGAACAGATCGATGTCTTCATAGACTTGAGATGTTGAGGCCTGGTCAGTAAATTGACTTTTAAGCCTTTGTGTCAACTGTCTCAGAGGAGTGTCGGGATCATACCCTAACCCCTGTGAAGATTTCTCTACATAGCCGTAGAGTCTCCAATCTTCTAGCTAGCTTTTGGTCAAGACGGGCCCCAATGGCGTGAGAACACCGCGTCCTTCTCCCAAACCGACTGGGTTTTGATCATCATAGCCCATTTTCTTCATAATAGCTTGTGCCACAGAACTATATAAGGATAGTTGAGGCATACCTTTATTTTGAAAAGGTTCAAGTACGGAGTTTGATGAAGAGGCATCCGATCTATGGAAAAAGATCGGTTTTTCCTTTGCTGAAGTTACTGGAACAACGAAGGAAGCTAACGTAGGATCTTCTATGTCAGAAGTTGTCTCCATTGGAGTAAGAGCAGGCTGAACTTGCTAAGTGTCAGCTTGGCTTGACGATGTGTCGTCTTCTGACTCTGAATCCGAATCCGTGTCTTGCATGATAGAGACGAAAGAGACAACAAATTTGCCCACAGGCTTTTGCTTTGCCTTCTTCACTTTAGTTGTGATGGCCAAAGGCTTTGAAGGTTTGAGGGAGATGATGAAGGGAGTTTGAATGCTCTCTTCGAATTTACCGGATGGTTTATTTTCTTCCGGTGATTGTTGAGGAACCTTGCCTTTATCTTTCTGGAGATTTTTGGCAAAGGGTGCTGTGTGCTTCTCCTTTTCTTCTTTCTCATCTTCATACATCTGTGAGTCTGCGAAGTGGACATCTTTACCTTTGAAGGGTTTTCTATCCGCAAAAACTCGATGTATCATGCCGTCGTTGCCAACAAACTTGATACATTGATGTAAAGTTGAAGGTACAACACCATTCTCGTGGATCCAGGGGCGTCCGAGAAAGATGTTGTTGCATGAAGGGGCTTTTATTGCATACACAGTGACCTCAGAGATAAGATCACCAATCTGCAACTTGAACCTGATTTTGCTGATAGGCGTTTGAGTACTCCCATCGTATCCAAAGATAGATACAGATGTGTGGCTCAGTTTGCTGGGAGGGATGCCTAATTCTTCGAGAGCCGAAGTGGAGATGAGGTTGAGTGCATAACCTGGGTCGATTTGAACTCTGTGCATAGGCATTTCCTTGATGTACCATGTGAAGTACAGGGGTCAGTTGTGCCTTGTTTCGCCAAGTAGGAGGTCGTCCTTTGTGAAGGCGATCCAAGAGGCATTCAATGCATGATCCCTCAGTTTTTTTCTTTTCTACCTTTGAGGAAGCTTCTGAGTTTTTGACCCGTTAGTCCATTTCATTTTGGAGGACTTGTGGAGCATGTTTGTCGACATCCTCATTCAGTTTTTGTAATTCTGAAATAAGATTATCACGAGTGTGCGGAGACATTCGCAATAAATCTAGGATGTGCAGACGTGCAGGTATCTGCCTGAAGTGTTCAATCAAGTCATACTTGAAAGCCTCCTTAGGGCCTGCATGTTCATCATTATTGCCACTAGGGACGCTTACAACATCTTTTCCCAAAGGATTTACATATGTAAAGGAAGATTGGTTGTAATTTTTGTGGTAGTCCAGGCCAGAGCGGGTGCCTCTACCAACCTCGAGAGCTTCTTGAAAAGGGTCTTCGTTTGGAAGATTATCTTCAGGATTAAGAGGCTGTCGTTTTTCATTTGCTGAGGATGTATCTGCAGTAGAGTTGCCATCCTCAGTGATTGTGTTGCACGGAGCATTTTTCGGGAACAAGTCCTGAACAACATCCAGCAACCTTTCTTCTTCGTTGACCAATTCATCGTCCCAAGCATCACTAGCTGGGGATTCTTCAGTCAGGAAGGTTGTGAACTTTGAAGTCACAGTCTCAGGAGAAGAAACCTGAGAGGGTGTCGTCTCAGTGAAAGTCATGTGATATGAGGTGGCTCCAGAAGATACATTGCTAGCAGTCGTCGGAGTGTAAGTGATCTCATCAGACGATGCTTCGAAAGAGTTATAATCCCGAATTATCACATTACAGGAAGCTCTGACAAGGGACGTTGCCCGATCGGAGTCAGACTCATCCTCGGATGTAAGAGGATCGTCTATCCAGCAATTTTCTCCATTTTCAGGAGTTAAGGGAGGATGTACCTGATGGTCTTCATGGACTTCAGGCTCTGGATTGCAAGGAAGCTCGTTGACGCGGTCTTGCTCTTGTTCTAGAGCAAGACGCTGCAAGATCCTTGCATATTCTTCAAGATCAGGCATAGGAGCCAAATCTTCTTCTTCATCAGCTCTTTGTGGCTCAACATAGTTGATTTCCACTGGAGCAATGACGGGTGCTGGTTCAACAGCATTTTCTTGTTCAGCCTCTTGGTCTTCTTCATCATCAAACCAGGATCCTTGTGGTTGTAGGGGGTTATACCAGATTACTGGCATAAGATGAGTCTCAGGAACCCATTCTTCATCGGAGAGATATTCTCCTGTTTCAAGGGATTCCTCCCACTCTTCGGTGTAGTTTGATTCGAATCCATCATCGGTGTCGCTGGACTCGTATCCATCAATGGAAAATCCAACTACCGAATTGCAAGAGTATGATGCCCCCTGCGTGGCTTCTTTGAATTTAGGTGGCATGAAATCACTGAGAGTGAATTTTCTTACCCCCTTTGAAGTCTCTGGAAGGGACGTTTTTGTTGCCTCCAGTGAAGCGGTAGAGGAAGCCTCTGCCTTTTCTCGGACTTCTTGTTTTGTCTGGGTCTTCTCTTGCCGTTTGAGCTTGAGGAGATCTTTCCTAGCCTGCCTTCGTTGTTGAGCTGTAGGCTTTGTTTTCACGACCTCCCAATTTTCATCTTTCAGGAGATTGGGATGTACCCATATGGGTTGTCCGTCTGGTGTCGGGTAAGGAACCAGTTCCTCAGATGCTTGGATTGTGTTTATCACCTTGAAGGAAGTAGTGATATTCTTCTTCGGTGATTTTGATGTTTGTCCACTTGTCACCATGTTGACGGCGGCAGACCCATAGCTTTTGTCAAAGGTGATGACTCCGTTTTTCCACATCTCGTTTATGTTCTCCCTTACAATGAAGCATTGATTGAGAGGATGCGAGATCATCTGATGGTATGGACAGTACCGAGGATCGTTGGTTTTGCCAACATCATCCGGTCTTTTGGGTTCAGGCAAGGTAAGCTTGCCATTTGTCACAAGAGCCCCGAAAATTTCATCAACATCTTCATCAAACGGGTATTTCTTCTCTACTCATTCTTTGAAGGCATCTAAGAGTTCAGGTCTCTTACCAGCAGCTTTGTTTTCAACTTTCTTTGGTGGCTGAGGAGCTGACTTGTTCTGCACATTGATGACCTTTTTTTTCTTTGGTTTTGAGGTTGCAATGGCGGTTGGCTCTTTTCTTGATGATTTCTGACTGTTGAGGTCTTTAATCACCGTTTCAGCTTCCATGGAAGCTTCCAGGAGTCCTCCCAGGTTTTTTGATTTGTTGCCGATGATCATGGAGCGGATTATGGCTCTCATGTTGTTTCGGCAGATGTTGACTAGCTGTGCTTGCGGCAGTACATCAGAACATTTGTACGCCATTGCTTTCCACTTATGAATGAAGTCATATGTTGACTCATTCTCCCCTTATTTTAGGCTGCACAGCTGAGCCATAGTAGCGGGATGATCCTCACTTTTGAAGTGAGTCAGGAAGCGTGTCTCTAGCATGGCTCAATTTTGAATGGAGTCCTCCGGCAGAGTGGAGTACCAGTCGAAGGCTGTACCTTTTAGGGTACTTGCAAAGAGGCGGATCTTGAGTGCATCTTGATCGCGATAGCTCCCGTCAGGATCTTAAAGTAGATGACGTGCTGTATGGCTGATCATTTTCCCGTATATGTTTGGAGAGTAGGATGCTTGAATTTTGTGGGGAATGGGACCGAGTCCATCCAAAAGGGATATGGTGGCTTGATCCCATGCTCCTTGAGTATATCCTCTTCTTTTGCTTTGGCGAGAATACTGTCTACGTCCTTTTTGGTAAGGGTGCGTGACTCATTTTTTTTCTCCATTTACCTCATCGTCTTGATGATTCGGAGGATGTTCATTGTTCGCCTGATTTTGGAAGGTTTTCCATCAGAGTTTCAATCCTCTGTTGGCCTTGTTCCAACTGCTGGATGCGTATGATCGCATCGTCTTGAGGTGGATTGCGGGGTGTTGGCTCAGAATTTGTAGCCAAGACGTTCATCCTTCGTGATTCGAACGAAGAAACTGTCCTAGTAACTAAGCTGGGGCTCATTCTTTTTGACGAAGAGCTTGAGGAAGGATAACTCTACCGTCCTTTGCTTGAAGGAGCAGGGGATTCTTCTGAATGTCTTATTGTCCTGGAGATGCTGCGGGTCACCGGACGTCGGACATGGATTTTTGTTGCTGACTTTTGGCATCTTCTGGTTTTTCCAACCATATGGACAGCAGCAACTTGGTTGGGTCTTTCTTTTTCGACCCATTTGGGAGAGACTTGAAGTGTATGAGGCTGGGTCCTTTGCTTCTCTAGTCTCTTTTGTCGATACGACGCGCGGCGGCGTATGCGACAAGCAATTTGAGCCTCGGTCAGCTCTGGCTGGGCTTTGACAACAAAGGATGTGCTCCCTCGGGCGCAGCAGCCGAGCCTATGTTCTTTGTAGCTGGGCAAGGACAGGATGCGAACCCGGTCCTTCGCCTGTTGCTGCGAAGCTTTGAATTTTTGGAGTTCGGCCCCTGTAGAGATGAAGGGTCGAACTGCAGGTTTGTAGGCCTTAGCAGGTGCTTGTAGAGGCCTAGTGATGCATGAATTGATTTTGGGCTTGTAAGAACAAGCCGGCTCATGCTGGGTTGACTTGGGAGTCAGGTTGGAGATGAGTCTCTCCTCTTTCATGTAGGCAAGAGGGTAGAACTGGTTTTCCTTGAGTTGGGCCAGGAATGGTGGATGTTTGGGACCTTCTTTGTTATAGTGAAGGTCTTAGGGACCAAGTCTTGGGATAGACCTGGTCGTTTGCGTGTCGAGGCTTCGTGGGCCTGCCACGGGCTTCGGGCCTTCTGGTGCTCGCCTTTGGTGTCACGGTAGTGACATGTTGAGAGGCGAGTTTCTGCTTCTTGGAAGGAGCAGCTTGTTCTTCGGGAAGTGGGAATGGTCCCAGCGTCCCAAAGACAATAGTCCGGGGAGTCGAAGTCGACCCGGAGTTTAGAGAGTTGCCGAGGGAGTTGACGCTTCGGTAGCTGATGGGGCGCTTATAGGTGCGCGTGGTTTGCTTTTGTTGAAGCATGAGTTGGTGCTTGTTCTCGTCGAAGGTAATGGTTAGTGAAGCTGCCACTGTTAGTTTTCGAGAAATTTCTGAAACAAGACCACATCCATTAGTAATCACAAGAATATAATGATCATAAATGGGAAGTTCTATGGTTTTGTCTTTTCAAATCACTCGAGGGAGATGACCCAAGCAATATGAAGAAGGCAAAAAGCCATAGATGGTACAATTATTCTGATCACAGGTATGGTAAGCCAAGAATGAGCGTCCCAGTGACTGCTAGAAGCAATTGTGAACTTAAATTCGACTTATCGAGAAGCAGAGCTTGCTCGAGGTAAGAAGAATATAAAGTTAGAGTTACAAATGTGTCGGTTGCGAATACAGTAGACCCTGAAAGGGCGTACTAGTACCGCTAAACACAAATGTTTTGAGACCGCATCCATGAGATGAGATTCTCTGTTTTGAAAGGTCAAGATTGGATTCATCAAAGAGAGCAGATGGTATTCCGATCCAAATACGGTCTCAGCGATTTCCGCGAGCACCAGTACTCAGAAGGAAATGAACCATAATTTTTCGGATCTGAATCCAAAAATGATGAGTTTTTTTTTTGAAAGAGCAAGATCGGGTTCATTAAAGAGAGCAAAAGGCACTCCAATCTGAACACGGGCTCAGCGATTTCCGCGAGCGCCAGTGCTCAGAAAGGAGGAGACCAAAATTTCTCCAATCTAAACCCAAAATGATGGGTTTTTTATTTTTTGAGAATATTTTATTTTTTGAAAAAATCTTTTTTTATTTATTTTTTAAGATTTTTTTTTGAAAATTTTTTTATTTTTTATTTTAAAATTTTTTATTTTGAAATTTTTTTTATTTAAAAGATGAGAGAGTACACATAGGCCTCCTAACCCGGTCTTATGAAATCTCGATTGATAGAATTGCTCCCAGGTAAGGGTAGGATTACTTAATGAACCCGTTTGGAGGACCCTTGCCTAGAACAGTCAAGCTATCTCCACACTCTGGACAATGCTTTTTTTGAATCAACCGTGATCAAAGAACGCAGTTGGTTTAACCTAAGTGGTCTATGTCTGTTTTTTTTTTAGATCTCCAATAGACTCATCGAAGAGAAACAATGGCCTAATCCCCGATCCGAACACGGTCTCAGCGATTTCCGCAAGCGCCAGTGCCCAGAAGGGAGATCAAAGTTTTTTTTTTTAATTTATAATGAACTCATCGAAGAAAAACAATGGCCATTTCCACAATTCGAACCGGCTCAACGATTTCCGCGAGCACAGAGACGAAACGAAAAGGATCAAAATTTCTCAATTTTGAGTCCAAACTAAGAAATCTAATTTTTGATTTTTTTTTGAAAAGAGAAAGAGTGGAAATAAATTCAAAGAATTAGAAATTTCCAAAAAAAACTCTCATCTCATTTTTTAGATGCGGAATCCAACATAGGCCACCAATTAGAAAGTAACCAAGGAATCAAGAAAAGAAGTATAAGTATAAAGCAATAGATATGATATGCAAATATTTCATTTTTAGCATCGTGTTCTCAAATGAACGAGTCCCACCGGGTGTGCCAGCTTGATGGAACAGCGCATTCTGCCTGGTTCTACCGAGGTCGGCGGACGTGGGAGTCCATTTGGGTACGACCATTTCGTAACCGGGGGGTAGAGGCGTGCATCAATATTTTTTTGTGTGGGTGTGCCAGATTTTCTATTTTACTTGGAATTACAAATGGTGATCCGGAGATCGACCTTCGCAAGTAAAAAGGAAATCAACTTCTTTCAAGTTTTCCATTGCACATATATTTAAGAAAAGAGACATTTTCTTGATTTGCCGTGAAAGGCGATTTTTTGGCGTTTATAGTCGATTTTGGTGTTTATAGCCGATTTACAATTCTTATAAATAATGAAAGACAAGAGTTGTGATTTTGTCTCTTTTGGAAAAATACAAACTACAACGAAAAGCAAGAAAAAGGAGGATCTAACTTCTCAGGAGATTGTGGGGGACTCATTCAGATTGACGGTCGCAAGCCATATGTGGACTTCGCCATCATCCATGCAGATGAGAACAGAGGATGCTATTGATTCACTTGGCTTGGCTATAACCTCAGGTTTTTAGAGGACAAAGACCAAAAGGAGGTCCTATGTCCAATAAAAAACTAAGTAGACGGACTGAAAAGCCACGTCTAAGCTATTAGAGGCAGAAGGAGAAGGCAAGGACCTTGGGGAGGGGTACCCCCCAAGGGACTTTTGTCACCTTGTAGCGGTGGTCGGTGTAGAACTTCCGCAGAGTTTTCTCTCTTTCTTTCTCTTAGATTTCTGAAGCCTTTTTCTGTCTGAATTTCCGGATTTTCTGCAGTCTGTCGTGCTATTTTCTGTGCTCTCCTTTCTTCTTGGAGTGCTCTCCTATTTATAGGCTTTTTGGTAGCCATTTAGGAGGGTTTATGGGCTTTTATTATCATTAAGCCGCATAATGGGAGGAGTTACAGGATTTAATTCCTTTATTTTATAACTCCTTTTTCTTGGCTTTTGATTGGCCCGGAGGAGATTGAGGGCATTTAATCGCCTTTAATCGCCATGATGGGAGGAGTTTCATGGGTTGAATGCCATGAATCAATTGACTTGTAACTCCCGGATGCTTGCTTCTGATTGGGCCGTCCAAAGAAATGGATTAATGACTGCAATAAAGCTAGTCAATTAATCGTATTAAGTGGTAGCCAAGCAGTTGAAGAGTCGCGGGCCGTGCATCGTCTTTTGGGATTCTTCTGGCGATGATCAACGATCGATCTTCATGTAGATCGACATCGGATGACCACGTAACTTTAGGTATTGGTTGCCAACAGCGCGTCGGTGCCATCTGTCCTGTCGATTTCTCGATCGGTCGGGTAGAAAGCACACTTTTTTGGTTGACCGGTTGGCGATCAATGTAGATTTCGATACTCTTGATGATTGACCCGTGATTTTGACGGATGTCAGAGGATTTGGTATCTCAAAAGTATGAATTTCGAAAAATACTAGAGGTCGGACACTTCGAATCGCGAAAAAAGGTGAAAAACAGAGTCTCCGGGGCCCACCCGGCGATCGCGGGCTCCAGGGTCGCGAGATCGACATCGGATGACCACGTAACTTCAGGTATTGGTTGCCAACAGCGGGTCGGTGCCATCTTTCCTTTCGATTTCTCGGTCAGTCGGGTAGAAAGCACACTTTTTTTGTTGACCGGTTGGCGATCAATGTTGATTTCGATACTCTTGATGATCGACCCGTGATTTTGACAAACGTCAGAGGATTTGGTGTCTCAAAAGTATGAATTTTGGAAAATACCAGACGTCGAACGCTTCGAATCGCGAAAAAACGGCGAAAAACGGAGTTTCTGGGGCCCACCCGGCGATCCCAGGCTCCAGGGTCGCCAGCGATCCCGGGCTCTGGAGGGGTTTTCCCCCTTTTTGTCCCGTTTTACGTCCATTTTTGTTATTTTTTTATTCTTTTTTCTTCTGTATTTTTCCTTGATATTTTTGATTTATTGGCCTGATTTCCCTGTAGAAAACCTGATGAGAATCCTTGCATTTTGGTTTGCAAAGTTTCCAATTTTCCGAGAAAGCCGAAGACTTTGTCGCGCAGAGCTGCCGATTTTCCGTCAGAAGCTGAAACTGGGCCAAACAATGTCGGAATGAACTGAAATTTGGGGTGAAGCCTGCTGAGCAATAAATAAGACCAACCATAGGCTTTTATTTGAGTTTTGAAGCCGTTTGGAGTCTTATCACCAGTAGACTTATTTTTGTCGCGATGAAGATGTTGCGGTTTGATGTGCCGTCAACCGATGTCCGATTGACTTGAAATTTGACAGGGAACCTATTGGAGTCATTTTGAGATGATCCACAGGCTCTGTCTTGGAAACCATCGTCTCGGGGAACTTCGCCGCCGAGAGGCCTGATTTGGTCAAATGTTGTCGAAATGACTTGAAATTTGACGTGTAGCCCTTTGTAAGCATTTTGAAGCCGTCCATGTGCTCTATCTGATGAGTGATGGTTTCAGAGGTTCTCGCCGCCGAGAGGCTTGATTTAGCTATTCAAGGGTTGATGTAGGGTCAAACGTTGTCGGTTTGACTCGGAACTTGATGTGGAGCCTTTTGGATGTATTTTAAGACCAACCATCGGCTCTGATCGAGGATTTGGTGTCTCCGATGCTTTCATCGCCGGGAGCTCCTTTTCAACTGCCGGAGAAGCAAAGTTAGGTCAAATGATTTTGAAATGGCCCGAAACTTCTTGTGTACTCCTATTTTGACTATCTTGAAGGATCTTGCAGTTTTTGTTTGATTCTGACAAGATTTGATTTTTTGGAAGTAGCATTGCCTATTTATGGTAGGTTGCGACTTCATGCAGTTTTCTGGATCTTGAAGAAGCAAAGTGACATTTTTGGTGTCAACAATTGCCACGCGAGCAAAGTCCATGGAAATGAATGTCATGAAAAAAGAGTTCTCCAGAAGTATCAAAGTTCATGTTTCGTACAAATTTTTTTCTTCGAGGAATTGGTGTTACTGTTGTTTGGTGCAGTTGTAGGTTCTTTTGTGAAAACCAGTTTTCTTTGTTTGGTGTAGCAATTTCCATGGAAAATTGTAAAACCTTAGCAGGTTTTTAAGCCTAATGGGGTGAGATATCTTTCCGGGAATTGTTTTCTTCTCTCTTCATATGTGTAGTGAAGTTCACCTAAAAATGTTTGCTTCTTAAGCGTGCTATTTTTTCTTTGAGTAAATTAGCGAAAGGACCCTAGAGTGGAATATATCCAGATCTCTGCACGCAAATTCTGTTTAAGGGCTCTGGTTTACTAAGCTAGACAATTTGCAGCCACACGATCACATATTTCAGGACTAATTTTCCATTTCAACCGTTTTAGCCATAAAATTCTGAAATTTAAAATTTCAAATCTTCCCTCCCCCTCCTTCCTAAATCCTCTCGGTCGACTCAACAGATCAGATCAAGGATTGATCTAGATTTCTGCACGTCATCTTCATTGCAGAAAAGGGCATAAGATTGGTTCCGATCTCGAGTGGGCCACACGATCAGATTGCTTGCTGATCCAAGAAGAAGCAGAAAGCAGACGACTTGGTCATCTCCGAATCGACCTAAATCTAAGTTACAAACCAGAATTGAAGCAACTGACAGATCGAAGAAGAGAGGGCCAGTCACCTGAGAAGAACTTGCAGAAGATTCTCGGTTCCGTTCGGAGTCGCCAAAACACAGGAGTACAGGTGTATTGCAGGGCTCGAGTTTGCCTTGTTTTAGAAACTCCATCACAGTTCTCGCAGGAGTTTTGATCTCCGAACTTCTTATTGCAGCCGCTGGTTTTGATCGCCTGGGAAGAAGGGCTTCGCTCAGTCACAGATCACTGGACGAAACAAAGGATCGCTTAGGCTCTTGATTTGGAGGATCGCCACCGGATGCTGTGCCGCCATTTTCGCCGGATCGGAGGAAGATCACCGCACGCCTCCCCCGCTGCCTCCGTGCTGTACGCCAAAGAGGAAGGAATACAGCCTCCCTCCATCGGTTCTGGTTGCAGAACCGGAACAGAAGAGAACAAAGAAGAAGAAGGTTGGGTTTTTTTCGGGTAGGTTCTGAGCTGACCTACTACAGAAACCCAGCCCAAAGCCCAGACCTACTATCAAATTTATCTGAGTTTTTTTTAAAAATTTATCTAAGTTTTTTAGGCAAATTTATTCACGTTTTTTTAAAATCTATTTGCGGTTTTTTAATTTTATTTGCGTCTTTTGAAATTTATCTATGTCTTTTCAGATTTATTTGCATTTTTTGAAATAAATTTAACTGAGTTTTGGCAAAAATACTTGAGTTTTTGGCAAGTTTTTCAAAAACTTGAAAAATTGATTTATCTTAGTTTTGGCAAATGTGTTTGTGTTTTTTAATTTTATTTGCGTCTTTTGAAATTCATTTGAATTTTTTGAATTTTCTTTGGATCTTTTGAAAAATTTTTACATTTTTTGGATCTTTTTAAATTTATTTGCATCTTTTTAAATTTATCTGCGTTCTTTTGAAATTTATTAATTTTTTTTAATATATTACATTTTTTAAATTTATTTGTGTTATTTTGAAATTTTCTTGTGTGTTTTTATAATTTATTTGAAAATTCCATTAATGGGATTCCATTAATCATGACCAATTAAATGGTAGTTGACCATTATTAATGGGATATCTCACCAATCATGTGGTATGATTTAAAAAAGGGTAAATTAGACATTTCATATATGAGAAAGTGTGAGAGAGACCTTTGGCTGCATGACTTTTTTTTTTAATTCTATTGGCTCACAAATTTTTACTTTTCCCACACAAATTTTCTCTACACACATTACTATAATTTAAAAATTACATTAGTTCTTTCCACACACACCAAAATTTCTCAAACTACCCAACCCTCCATTTTCCTCTTCCTTCCCACACACAGGTGTTCAAAAGTATACATCCGAACATATGCATTATGTTCAGAACTATACATCCAAACATA
Source organism: Litsea cubeba (assembly GCA_012931725.1). Lineage (NCBI taxonomy): Eukaryota > Viridiplantae > Streptophyta > Magnoliopsida > Laurales > Lauraceae > Litsea > Litsea cubeba. The sequence goes on along the minus strand of CM022944.1, from coordinate 124,890,244 downwards.
TGGCATATGTTCGGACCTGAAAGACCGTACATATCGGGAACCTGCAACTCGTTCTATGCGAGAAAAAAATTAACAAAAGAGGCAAGAAAAAAAAAACAACGGACATTTCCACTACTGCTTTGATTTAAAGGCACAATTTGATTGTTGTTTTCTTCCTTCATTGCACAATCAAATGGAGGAATGTGAGTGAAGATGAGTTGCCCAAGAGGATGGAGCAAGTGGAGAGTGAGATGAGTTGCACAGGAGAAGAAAATGGAGGAATGTGAGTGAAGATGAGTTGCCCAAGGAAGATGAAGTGGAGAGTGAAATGGGTGGAAGAATCTTTTAGGTAAGAAGATGAGATTGTGTGTGAAAAGAAAATATGTTTTGAGTTTTTGTGGGATAATGGATATTTTGGTCATTTCATAAAGGGGTAAGAATGTAATAAAAAAAAAGATAAATTCCTTGTGTTTAAAAAAAAATTTGTGTGCCAATAGCATCACTCTTTTTTTTATAGAGTGTTTATTGAAGAATCGGTCGGGGACAATCACTCTAGAGCTTAGTTTGCTATTTAACATCATCAGACAATCTCAGCTATTGCCTACAAAAAGAAATATACTACGAACACCAAAACTGACACCAAATTCTTTTATTTTGGCCCTCGAGATTGATAGCTAATAAAAATTAGGAAATACCTTACCCTCAGGCTTTATTATGATATCACACAACATCAACTAGTGTGAGAGGTTCGTGCCCAACAAGGGCCAAAAAAGGAATTTTTTTAATATTTTAGAAATAATATTATAAATAAAATAAATCCAAATTAAATAGATATATTATTTAACCTTTTGAAATATTCTATATCAAATCTATTAAAAAGAAAAAAGCTAAAATTGATTTTTTTTTTCAAATGAGATGCTTTGCTAATAGTGGATCATCGATTGAGGCTAGATATTTGTAAAGGTCTCCAATAGATAGGGGTCATTATGAAAAATAATGATAATAGTTAGATGAGAATGATGAAGGCAAGATGCTTATAATGGTCTCCTTATATAGACAAGGATCGCCGTAAAAAATAATAATAAGGGGCTTTTGGTCGGAGGTCCCTCATAATATAATTTTGTTGCTAACAGTCCACAAAAAAAAGTCATGCAGTCAAAGGTCCCTCTCACACTTATGGGTACCTGAAAAGACCAATTTACCCCTCTCTAAATTGTCGCCTTGCTGCAAAGATCCGGGTTTGAAACGAAGCAGAGTCGAGGAGTGCGAGCCACGTGCCTATTGCTATCTTGCGCTCCTGGAGAGATGTAACAGGGAGCGGGTGACATTTGGATCTTTGTAAACCACATGCAAGTAACAATTTATTTACATGTGAAGCGTTTGTAAGATGAGTGACCATGAGTTACACTCCGACAGGGAGTGGGTGATCGAGTCCACTACCGCCGACAGGATATCGGTGGAGGAGGTCATTTTATGGCGGAAGGAGGAGGAGGAGGAGAGCGTCAGAGGCATGGCATGGGGGTAGGGGAGGGTTTTAGAGTCAGAGGCGATGGGTTCCGTTGACTGTTGAAGTTGGAACAGAACATGACGAAGAAGAAGAAGGAGGTTGGGTTTGGTGCGGGTTGGTTCTAACCTAACTAGCTACGAAAGCCCAGCCTATATCCTAGTCCTCGTATCAAATTTATCTGAGGACCTGGTTTTTAGTAGGTAGAATATGAAAAGAGATCTTCCACCTGGTTTTTCCGTTACCACCCATCTCTCTATGCAACTTCTCCTTTGTCTTCCTTTTCTTGTTTTTCTTCTTCTGGTTTTGTGGGGTTGATTAAAACTGAGGGTTTTTTCAAATTAATTCATCTTCTTCTTCATTGGTTTTTATTAATTTGTGGTGGTGATAGAGGTGTGATTCATTGGGGTTTTGATTTGCAGCCGCTCCTACCGTTGTTTGTCACCGTTCATTACCGGACATTAACTATTCCCATCGCCGGAGGTTGATTTTTGCAAATTTATCTAAGTTTTTTATAAATTTATCTTTGTTTTTGCAAATATATCTGAGTTTCTAACAAATTTATCTGAGTTTTTGACAAATTTATCTGAGTTTTTGTGAAATTTATCTGAATTTTCGTCAAATTTATCTGAGTTCCGGACAAATTTATCTGAATTTTCGTCAAATTTATCTGAGTTCTGGACAAATTTATCTGAATTTTCGTCAAATCTATCTGACTGTTTTTTACTATTTATCTGAATTCTGAAATAAATTTGTCTTCTACTACCTGTAGCGCCATGTTCTCTCGTTCGTCTTCCTTTTCTTTTTCTCTCTGCAACTTGAATAGATCAAGAGCACAAGAAGAAGTAAGCAATAAGAAATGAGAAGAGGGAGGATGAGGATGAGGACGGATCTCAATCTCACCGGTAAAAGACAAAAAGAGTCGACATTAAGCCCAATAATCGATGTTTGCTACAGTCAATAAAAAAAAGATAAGCAACTTTAATTTGAATCTTCGACGTGTGTCATGAACCATTCTGCTATTAGGCTTCCACTCGCCATAAATTCGTGAGGCGATGGATCTAGTGATCGGTAAACTCAGATATTAGAATAATCTAAATGATGGACTGTGTTTTACCGTGGTCCCGGGTTTGCCCTTTCTACATGTGGGCCTACACAAGCATTACGTGTCGTGACGTCGGCAGCGCTTGGCTGGACTGGTGACTGGTCCCTTCTCTTGCTACTCTTCCTACTTTATGCCTTGCGTCCGACGGCAAACAGTTACAGGGGCATTTTTGTCTTAAAAAATGAAAACATGTGTGCACAGGGACCTAAGGCTGGAAAAAGTCTAGCTGAATGGACCAAAGACCTTAAAAAGTTTTTCCTTGGACTGGAGGCTGGAAACATGGACTTGTAGGGACCTTTCGCTAATTTTTCCTAATAATAATTAGATGAGGACTTCTTGAAAGCTAAAACGTCCCTCCTACATTATTCTATAAACGCCCAACCTAGGATTCTTCATTTTTACCACTCACGATCCTTCCTCATGGATCTACAATGTGGGACCCATCCTTTTATTGTCGTGCATGGGATCTACTTGTAAAAATTACAACGTGGTACCCATGTTGAAAAATTGGAACATGGCCCATGTTTATAGGATTTACAATGTGGACCGACCTTTATATGAATTATAATGTAGGATAATCTTTTTGAGAATGTAAATATGGGATCCACCTTTAAAAATTAGAACGTGATACACACCTTTAAAAATTAAAATAGGGCCCCACATTCATAAGGTCTACAATGTGGGTCCACCTTTTGTGAGTGTGACCATGTGACCTACATTTAGGAATTACAAAGTGTAACCTACCTTTAGAAATTAGAATATAGGGGCATTCATAGGATTTACAATACGAGGAAGATTAGTTATTTGATGCTTGTGATCAAGCATACAGAGTGTGGACACACTTGTAAGTGGGCCAAAAGAACAACTGGGCCTCAAACAGACCCAGATATTAAAGAAAGAATGATTGCACGGGCTGTTTTGAAGAAAACAGAGAATCCTCTAGAAGCTCTGACTTTCCTCTTTAATTAGTTATCAATTAGTGTCAACAAAGATCCTAGATCATCGGAATAAATAATTATGTAATTAGTAGTATAATTGATTTGATTGCAATGATCATGGGAATAATTGTGTAATCAATTGGATAATTGATTTGATTGCAATCCCACAAAAGGAAACCGGTTTCCTATGAATTGTAAATGGCCTACTGCAGTAGGGCAGACAATTGATAATGAGTAAAACGATTATAGACACTTGGATCCTCGTGTTTTCAGTTCTCTCCATTTTGCCTAAGTGAGTTTCTATCTATGCCTTGCATGTCTTTTTAGCATCATTAAGGTGAATTTATCCATATCCTTTTGCTGAAAACTAAGACCAACTTAAAACAATTGTAACTTACTGCTAGAAGGCAGTATATTAACGACATAGCCGCTATCTTGGGATATCTTGTGGATCATTGACTGCGTCAAGAGAGAGGTGGGTGGCGTCCATGATATTGTAGAGGTAGAAGAGGGGTTCTTTGTTTGTTACTCGCGGGAGAATAGCGCCTTGAATGGAGAAGACAGTAACGGAGGACTTGGACAAGAAAGAGATAGGGGCAAAAAAGAACGAGATGGGGGGAAAAAATAGCGTGCTCTTCTCAAGAGTCTAAAAAAATAATAATTTAGGCCAGACAGACCTCGTTTGTGTTGTCCGAATTACGGGGCCTTTTTCATACAACGGCTACCTATCGGGAATTTTTTCATAAAATCCTCAAATTTATTTAACTTATAAATAATCTTAACAAGCAACACTTGGCTTTTGCTCAACATAATTTATTTTTTGGGAAACAAATTCTACATTTTTTAATCAATAATTGGGATACAACATATTCCAAAACCCCTTTTTCCAAATTCATGAACAAAGCCATTATATCACAAGATATACCAATGATATCATGCAATAAATTAGTGATTTCAATAATATAGTAAATGTTTTAACAAGTGATGATTTTTTTTCCTATTACTACAAATTAGGTTTATAAAAACAAATTCTACAATCATGATTGCCTCACAATGTTAAACAATGAAATAAAATTTACTTGACTAATAAAGATTTTCAGCATGCTTAGAAAAAAGGCAACCATGATTGTAGAATTTGTTTTCCAAAACTTAAAATTTTTTCTAAGAGTTTTAGACATCTATATTATTGGAATAACTAGTATATCGCATCATATCATGGCTGACAGTAAACCCATGACATCATGGCTTTGTTCATAAATTTTGGAGTATATTGGGTCCAAGTTACTGATTAAAAAATGTAGAATTTGTTTCCAAAAACTGAAATTATGTTAGAGAAAAAAATCAAGTAGTGGGTGATGCTACAAGGAGAAGAACATAGACAAAAGTGACATCTGAGGCTTTTGTCGTGGTGGTGTTTATGATGATGATAACGGCAATGATGAACCGAGATATCATCAGTGAGTACATATAAAATCCTCATTCACTACTTTTCTTGTGTAAATTCGAAAGTTAGCATTTAACCCACATCACACATATCTTCTTTTAGACATACAATAAAATCTCATCTCCATCCCAGCTACTCTTCATCTTGGGCCCAGTAGGACCTTCCTCCCCAAGTGCTTCTTTAGGTAGAGACTTAATCACCTTCATAAATACAGATCTAAGTACGCGAGGAACCGCTTTGATCACCTCGTTTAACTCTTGATCAATATTGTAGTCAATCTTTGGACCCCATTCCCTTGAATAGTTGAGCCATGGTGGCTGGACTACAACCGAGCCCAAGTACTCAGCTGCAATCAATTCAAAGTTCGCACCTGTGTCCATGCTAGCGCCTCTCCCAGCATCATTCCTGATTCCTATGCGTAATTTGGTGTTTCCTTGTAGGACTAATCCTGGTTTAGGATAGAAAGCATGACCATGCAATGAAGAGTATGCTACAGGTTTGTTCCCTCCTTGATACTCTAGCTCTGGGGCATCCACCCAAATTCCACTGGCATGCTCCGAGAAGTAAACTCTCGAGAGTTTCCCATCAAAGTTACTTATCCTCAGTGTTACATGCTCCCAGTCTCCAACATGTTCTCCAATCCTCCCCAGGGAGACGTCCGCAGCTACTACCTTGGCCTTTGCTGCACCATTGAATGGATAGAAGAACCATATGGCAATATCAGTGAAGGTCGCGCCTAACATCGGTTTTACATGTAAATAACAGGCAGAGGTTTGCAAGTCTCCTTTCTTGACCCTTTCCTTTGCACCACTGTCGCTCGGAAGGTCTATCCAATAAGCACCATCATTTGAACCTCCTTGGGGGAGGTTCGAGCCAGTTGGGTTGATAGGGGAAGGTGTCGGGTCGCCTTGTTTGTAGAGTAGAGCCCCATTGTTGAAGAACCAGGTAACTGAAGATGGGAGGTAGGCTTCATCAGGATGGAAATAGATCCATGGGGAATAAGTTTGCATCAATGCCTTGATTTGGTCAATGTTAGGCATACTAGATAAGGTAGCATCCATGTTCTTCAGACAAGCTAATGCTGAAGGAGCTCCATTTACTTGAGCTATAAATGTCCCTGCCCTAACACCAAGACCTTGGGTCTCCCTACTGGTGTACCTGGAACTGTAGACATTAAACCCACTTGAATTACTCCCTGGATCAGTTCCCCATATCCACATGTCACTCTCACATGTGTCGGCAAGATCAGCACGAACACATCGGATTTCATCGACGGAAGGTTTCTCCGGCGATTTTGTGACCATGTGACCAACTGCTACATAGCCTTGTGGTGGTATTGGTGCCCAAATGTATCCATTGCCATCTCGATTAAGGGATTTGCTACTCCAGACGAGCGTAAAATCTACCGGCTTTCTAAGCATTCCTCCTGCTATGTCACCATCAGCATCACCTTTAGCCACAATAACCCATCCAAAGAGAGGCTTGTTGTTGGGTTGGGAGTAGTAACCAAGCATGTAGAACCCTTCATGTATCTGTGAAGGTTTGAAAAATGTGGCTCCGAGGTTATCCTGTCCACCCTCAAGTGTAGCCCAAACCTTAGTGAAAGTTGAGACCTGGCGCACCTCCAGTCCTCCTAGGTTTATGCTCCCCGATGCAAAACCCTCACCTGAAACAAGTCAAATCCAATGAAAGGAAGGTCAAAGTGAGGAAATCATTTGGGGCGCATTCGGATCTTCACAAATATGCAAATGACAAGAGATTTTCTCCCGCAGGAATCCACAAGAATTCTCATACAATAAACTTCAGCTATGACATCAATGCAGAGGTGGGCATCAAAGCAGGGAATCTAATTTCGCAGAGGATAATAGCTATAGACTCCCACAGTGTAGACGAGACGACTGTTAAAGCATCTGTATAAAGTGAGTTTCTTGTGGGTGGCAGTTGTTTTGTTCACTGCCATAATTAATTACAGGTAAATAGAGTTACAAGTAAATAGATTTACAGGTAAACTGAGTGGAGGGAAACAAGAATTCGAAGATCCAAACAGGGCCTAGTAAATAACAAGATTTCACTGTTGAAAATTACCTGAAGGCCAAGTTGGCAATGGTGATGGCAGCTTGAAGATTGTTCCAATTGGCAGAGGGTCTCTTTCCTTTGTGAAAGATGTTGCATTAGCTGAGAGGACAATGCAATTTCCCTTGATGTGGCGGAAAATAAACAGATGAACACAAACCACAAGGCATATTCTCTTATAGGCGGAGGATTTCAAAGGAATGAATAAAATGGGTAGCGCCTGCGTAATGTGGTGTAAGAGGAGAGAGCTAGTTGTTGCTTGCAGGATATTATCTTCCATGTTGAAAGTTTCAAAATTCAAGAATCAAGCCTCCCAATGACTTCCATTCTCCGGTAACTTGGGCTCTCTTTCCTGAACTTTTTCTTCTCATGACCATCATTTATATATCTCTATGAACCTTGTCTCTCACTTCTCTAATTACAAAACAAGATCACTGAAATTGAAGTTATTCAAAGGCTGTCATACATGAATATGTATGGGTTTATCCACTTCCATGAAGATCTCAACAAACCCCCCAAAGAGGAACCTACAGAAATAGAGAAAAAAGTATCGTCATCATTCATTATGACAATATAAAGTTTTGTTATCCAGAGGATACCATATATGTATATGCATAGGTATCAATTCCAAAAAGATCTCAACAAACCACTAAAAGGAACTCAATAAAATAGAAAAAAAAAGTATCTTCATCATGCATTGTGCTGCCAGTTCTACCATACACTTATGATGCAGGCCAGATCCTCGGTTTGGTTGCCCATTAGGCCCAAGTCCATAAAAAGATCTTTAAATCATGCAATAGTTTTATTTTTAGTATTAGCTGAATTTTAGGAATACTTATGAGATTAATTAGAAAGTTTCTCTTATTTGATTGAGTGCTTATTTTAATTAGAGTTGTTTCCAAGAATAGGTTAGAGTATAAATCTATATAAAGGATTGTAATCCCTCTTTAGGGACAATGCATTGATTTAATAAAGTTTTCTATTGAGTTTTCTCTTGATTGTGTGTCTGTGGTGTGAGACCAAGACAAGTTTGATCCTATGGATCCCTATCCCTAAGCCTTTTGGCTTGGAGTTTAGCCTGTTGGCTATCCTCCCTTCCCCGCGCTGCTTCAACTTACTATGCTATTTCCGGACACCACCCATAAGATACTATGCAAGTGCAGGAGGAATTTCTAGCGTCCAGTTCAATGACACAAAGATTGTTCACCTGTTTTTGACATGTCACACATCTGATTCTGTTTCCCGATTCTCGTGCGTTTGATTTTAACATGAAAGCGGGTATGAAACCTCTCCGGTGGGCTCTAGACAGAGTAGTTAGCACATTTGTCATAGTTAGCACATTTGTCATAGTTAGCAACTCCTTATCAAGATCACCATCAATATTATAATTAACTATCATTAATATTAATATCGTCACTATCATCAATATTGATATCATCAATAAGATAACCTCATCTAGGAACTTGTTTGGAAAATACCGTTATGAAAGGAACATATGATTTTGTCACTAGGTACTTGACCAAATTGGATAGCCTAGTTCCTATAAAACATAACTAAAATCCCCCCTAGAAGGGGATAGGGCAAGGTGGGAAATTGGTTTTCCATGAGATAGGAAATGAAAACTATTAGCCTCACCCGAGGTTTGTGAATAAGCAATTGTCTGATAATTGGCAAGGAAAATTTGTCTTTCTGCTAACTAGGATCTATTGAAACTCCCTTAATATACTAACTGGTCATTTGATGGCCTGTCAATCTCAGCGACTATTTGGCAAATCTAATCGGTTTGAAATAGATCTGTTTCAAATGGAATTGTTTGAAATAGACATTTTTTTTTCCAATAGACCGTTTGGTAAAACACGTTTTATATACGATTCCAAATCTGTTTAAAAAAGTTTGTTTGGTAAAGATAAAAATAAGAGCTTATTACAGGGGCATTTGCTGTCATTTACATTGAAAAAAACATTAGTCCGCCTTTTTCCATCGCCATCGAAACATGGACAAATCAAGGCCACATAAATCCTCCCAATTTTATTTAAGGCTTAATTTGCATCCAATCCTATCCTTTATACCTATCATTATCCACCTTTGCTCCTTGTGCTAAAGACTCTAATACCTTACCCCATTTTGCTCATTTTGCACACTAACCATCCTAGCTCACAGTACCTGGAAGCTATCCCCTGCTTTATCCATCCTGATGGTTGATTTTATGGGGCTCACATTAAATTGATGGTCTTCTAAAGAAGCATTTGAATTGAAAAGTTTTAGTTGCCCTTTTTTATTGGTAAGAATCTAGTTGCCCATTTTTAGGTGTAAAAAACAATGGTTAAGAGTAGAACAAGACAAAGGAGTAAAAGGTAGGCAATAAAATTAGTTATCAAAGGTAGTAACTATATTAAAGTACAAGAAATATGAATCTTGTGAATTGTAGTATGCTTGGCCAGAGATCATGATTCAATTAGAAGTATTATAAAGTACAAAATAAATGAATCTTGTGAATTGAAAAGCATTTGTCAAACAGCTCAAACTTCATCCTGTAATAATTTCTCAGTCGGGTTGCTCCTCCATTTAGCAGTCAGAAAAAATCATTGAATAAATGGTTTGATCATTTGGTACATCATCCAATTCGGATGTCAGGACATAAAAATTCAAAACAGGGCTTAAATTTTCCATTAACATTTCAAATCAGGACATCCAGCAAGAATATAAGTTTTCTGGCAAGAATGAGTTTTCCTGCAAAATCATTAGTTTTCCATTGAGAAGATGAGCCACCCATCATCCACAGTGGAGCCACCACCTTACACCCGCTCAACAAACACACCCAATCCCCCTAACCAAACACAACATTCTCTGCCCAGTCACCCATCTCCACCATCACGCTCATCATCCTCCACCTTTCTGAATACAAACTGTTCAATCCACCACCACCCCAGTGAAATGATAGGACCCTAAATCCAAGAGCCCAATTCTGCCATTATTTCTATATTACCCAAAGTTTGATATATTGTTACTCCTATCTCAATGTTTGAAATGCCAAATCTCATTGAACTTAAATAAAACATCAAGTCAGCAATCAAATAAAGTAAGCCTTTGATCATTTGTACCATAACCATTTAAACTTGCAACAGCTAAAAAAGGAAAGGGGGCAACAATGCATACATATGAAATGAAAAGTCATGTGATTGTCCAAATGATCAAATATTATATGTATATGAGGAGAGATGGAATGACCTGAGTATCGATGATGCCGATGAGGGTGAAATGAGGAACGTCGAGAAGGAGAAGAGTGGGACTTGCTTTACTAACCCAACTGAAGTTTTCTCATCCATTTGCAGATTAATGGGTGCTGTGTGCGATTGGGGGATTTGGTGTGTATGTTGAGTGGGTGGAAGGTGATGGCTCCACTGTGGATGGTGGGTGGCTAATCTTCTCGAGAGGGAAAACTCATACTCTCCTGTTGTTTGTCTTATTTAAAATTTTTTTAACGCCAGCTAAGGGGCTGGGACCCAATGAACCCAAGGTGGGTGGAGTCCGGATATCCAACGGTGAAGTGTAGATCGTGATTAGTCCACTCATGGTCACGTCGGGTCAAGTATTTTCGAGGATCCCGATTCAAGGTGGGTGAGGGAAGGATAGCTATGACCCAATGAAAGAGAAGGAAAACTTGGGTGAGACGGAGAGAAGGACCATCGGGTATCTAAAAGTGATATGCTCCAAGATTCGAACCCTATGAGGTGAAGTGACCTCGCTTGTTATTGAGCTGAGAGGTCATTCCCAAGTTGAGATATTAATGGAAAAATTAAGCTTTACTTTGAAGTTCCTTTTTTTTTTGTCCTGATTTAAATAATAATGCAAAATTTGATCCCTGTTTTAATATTTTCCCTGAATTATATAGAGTTGTTGACCGATGGAAGTCAACAATTTAACAGCTAAAAATCATCATAGTCAAAAAAAAAAAAAAATCAGGGGACGGTGGCAAAATTAGGTGAGCAATAATCATTTATAAAGAGGCTAGTGGGTATAGCATTGAAAGAACATTGAGGCCACTCCTCCAATCTACCAATTGGCCATTGGGTAATTTGAAATCCCAATAGGCAACCCAAGACACTAATGCACCACGTCCATTAAAGCTAAACCAACTATCAATGACTCATCCCAAGCTCTAAAATCTGTGATCCATGAGAATTTGACCCACCACCAAGACACACAGTAAAGTTAAATGCCCTAACCAGGATTGGGTACCCCGGAAAAAGGGACCCCTTCCCCACCACGCCCATGTTGAGTGACAAATTAATTAAAGAATATGAAAATATTTTATTAAGTGGTGGTGCAGGATTTTTAAATCTTGTTATGTTCCAAAAAAAAAAACAAGACTGACGATTCACACAGGTGATGTCCAACTCCTCCCTTCTTCCGTTGGAATATCATGTGCATGTCAAATAGGTTAAAGCTTTTGTCGGTGGACAACAGAAAAGTAAACAGTTATCAGGTTCTTTTAAATTTTAATCATGAACAACGAAAGGCAATCAATTTGTCTTGGAAAGTAGTGTGCATTTGTCGGCAAAAAAAACAGTTGCACAAAAATAGGCAACTTGTCTTTGAAAAACTAATGACAAGCTTTCTCCAATTAAAAAAAGCAAGTAACATCCAAAGACTTGAAACAAAAAGGTAACAACCAAAGACTTAAAAAAATGAGTGTCGATGCTAGTTCGTCACAATAAGAGTCCATCTGGAATCTCTTGCACAAACATGCCTCATGATAATGAAGACAAAAAGAAGCCCTCCATTCAAAAGCCATGTGAGTATACAATGGGTACATGAACTTATCCTCCCAATAAGTGAGTACCACCATACAATTGATCACATGATGAAAAATGTGCTTAGCACGATATCGCATCATGTCACATAAGCTCAATCAAGTAGGGAGAATTATTCGTTTCGAACTAAAACTTGAGGATATATAATTAGTGGGGGCGACATTTATCTTGAACGGTCTCAATTACTCTTTGGGACCAACGATAGAGTTTCAGGAATTTATTACACAGTTCCTAAGTAATAACTTCGATAGAGGATCCGTACTTGGTATTTTGTGGGTTGTTAATTAAATCGGGCCTCGTTTGACTAAATGAAACCCAAGCCTAAGCCCGGTCCAAATTTCATCAGGCTTCGATAATAATGTCCAAGCCAGGCTGGGAATACCTTAGCCCATATTGCATTTCATGCAGAGAGGGGCTTTAGAGTGAATCATGGGCCATAATGTGAACTTTTGACACAATAGGTTTCTTCACACAGAAGAGTTTCCACGAATCTCATTTTCATGGTACATCATTTTTCCACGAATTCTACTCAGGCTCATGATTAGGTTGATAATAGGATCCAAACCTGGATGTAGTCGGGTTGATACCTGAATAGCCATATATTCATGCAGTACTTAAAACCTTTACACATCCTCAGTTTTAAGTAAATAAAATCTCATTTAATGTCTATTGACTTGGGGATTGTTTGTTTGCACTTATTTACATATGTAAATGAATTACATGTATAATGCTTACACATCATTACATTTGTTTGTACTTATTTACGGATTTAATACATGTGTGTGAAAAAGAGACCATTTACAACAAAAAATTTACGCCTGTTAATGTGTGAAAATGATTCCGCCTTTGCCAAAAAGGCACTGGTACATTTCAAGCATAGTAGTCAATTTCGTTTCATGTTGGCCGGAATGACCGAAGTTTTCCATTCCAGTCCTTTGGCCAAAAACGGAATGGGGCTAAAAAAGATTTGGTTTGAATTCCAATCCATTCTGGTCCATTTCAATTTATAGCACAATTTACACTAATTTTTTTTATCTTTTGCTCAATATCCATATCAAGAAACATGCATAACTTATATTATTTATTATTTTTTTATGTGTATATATATTTTATTTTATTTTTATTCCGAAAAGTTACTCCAAGAAGTTTTGCCGAAATATCAAAATATTCCATCTTGGAGGCTACACCAAAATGACGATCGAAATGGAATTGACAACTATGATTTCAAGTGATTGCATTATTCTTCCGGCCTCCATCAGCTATATCAGTTTTTTTCCTTGATGTCAGGCCTCATATTCATAATCCAAACCGTTTGTTAGAATTTTAGTTGGCTAATTCTTTTATCTTGAACAAAACTCAGAGTCCTAATTGAGTTGTATTTTCTATTTCTTTTAGAATAGGACTGTGAAGGAAGCATTTGGTTTGTGAAGACCTCTTCAGAAGACCTTGATACATTTAAGAGTGTTCCAAAGTAATCAAAAGACCTCAAGAGAGAGTTTCCCGGACATACTCATCAGGGTACAATCCCTTTGACAGAACCCAGTCTCGCTATAGCGAGGCTGAACCTCGCTATAGCGAGGATGCAATTCTGTCAAAGACAGAATACAGTCTCGCTATAGCGAGACTGAAGCTCGCTGTAGCGAGCTGGGATTTTCTGTCCCAAACATGACTCTTGTTTGATGCGTTTCCAAACCTCTTCTGAGAGTCCTGTTTTATTTCTAAGAGGCTCTTGCACGAATCTTGGGCTATTTATTAACCCCTTGCATCCACAAACGAGACACAGAAGATATAATATTCACTTGAGTTTTAAGATTCATCTCTGGAGAGTTTTGTGGGCTTATTTGTGCAAGGGAGATTGTGCTGAAGAATTATTTTCTTTCCCTGTGATCAAGCACCTTGAAGGGGCATTCAAGGTGGATTTCAAGCTAGCACGTGGAAGTTGAACGGCGGGTCGTCGGCAAGTTCTTCACAGTCATTTTAGGTTGAGTTACAACTGGGACAAAGGTCTAGTGAGTTCACTTGTAATCTTCATATTATAATGCTTTGCTTTCGGTGGTCTCTACCACCCATGGTTTTTTCCCGAGTTGGGTTTTCCACGTAAAAACCTGTGGCTCTTGCTATTTTGTGGTGATTTATTCTTATCTGGAATTAGGTTAATTAATTAGTTTAATTATCTGTGTTCGGAATTCATAAATTAATCTGAGAAAGGACCTTCGCCTGTGTTAAGGCTTAAAAAGAAGGTTAAGTAAAACCTTCACGTGGTATCAAAGCAAGTTACACAACTCTAAAGTGCGATCCTCTCAGATTTGATCTATGGAATTCACCAGGGAAGGCACATCTACCACCAAGCCTCCATTGCTTGAAGGTAGTAGCAATTATGCTTACTGGAAAGTAAGGATGACTGCATTTTTACGTTCTCTTGATCATGATGTTTGGCAAACAGTGGTGAATGGTTACAAATCACCAACAATGGTTGTTGAAGGGAGAACTTCTCCCAAACCAGTAGCTGACTGGACCCAAGGAGAAAAGAATCAGACCCATTGGAATGATAGGGCTATGAATGCTATGTACAATGGCGTTTATCATTCAGAAGTTCGAAGAATGTCAACTTGCACCACTGCTAAAGAGGCATGGGATCTTTTAAGAACAGTGCATGAAGGCACTGATATAGTCAGGCAAACCAAAATTCAGAATTTGACACCTGCCTTTGAGACTATACGTATGAAAGATGATGAAACCTTTGATGAATTTAATGCCAAACTTGGGCATATTGTAAATTCAAGTTTCAATCTGGGAGAACCTTTTCCAGATTCGAAAGTGGTAAAGAAAATTCTTCGATCTCTGCCTGAAAGATTTCAGTCCAAAGTGATTGCAATTGAGGAACACACTAATCTCAATGAATTTCCTGTTGAGGAACTTGTTGGAAATTTACAGACTTTTGAAGCAAATCACTGGCCTAGTAAAAAATCCAAGGGTATTGCTCTCATGTCTTCTAAAGCTAAGAATGATGATGAATCTGATAATGATTTTGATGATGAACTTGAGGCTTTGTTTGTTAAACGTTTTAAGAGATATCTGAATAAAAACAAAACAACTCTAAAAAAGGAATTCCCAAAGAACAAAGGCTTCAATAAAACAAAAGGTGTGACCAAGTATGATAAGAATTCATCCCAAACTGCTACCAAACCCATTCAATGCTTTGAATGTCAAGGTTTTGGTCACCCAGCTTCTAAATGTGCTAACAGGTTGGAGAAAAACAAAGAAAAAGCCTTGAATGTTTCTTGGGAAGAAGAAGAATCTGAGAATGAGATCAGTGACTCTGAGTCACAATCTGAGTCTGCTAAATTTGTTGCTTTTATATCTTGTACTAACTCATCTCTTGAGCAGGGGTCATCTGACAAGGATTCCAAGTCAGATGACGAGACAAATATTGATGATCTTTCTGATGAAGAACAGGATATTGAAGTAGCGTATAAGAAACTTCTCAAAGATTCGTTACATTTATCTCGTATAAACGATAAGCTCTCTCAAAAGCTGAAAGATTCAGAATCTCATAATGCAATCATTGCTTCCGAACTAAGTGATACTCGCATCAAGGTAACCCAGTTAGAAACTCAACGTGTGATTTTATCTGACAAAGTTATTGCTGCAGGAAAAGAAAAGGAATTTTCAACTACACAATATGAGACTGTCAAAAAAGAGCTGGATTCCTTGCAAACTGAGTACAACCTGCTAGAGGCTGATAAAAATAATGTCTATGGAAAACTTCGGATGGCTCTAACAGAATTAACTTCAGCCAAGTCCTCGCTTGATCAAATGAACAAAGGATCCATGACTCTTGATGAGATTCTGATGCAACAAAGAAGTGATAAACATAAGACAGGACTTGGATTTATTTCTGAGTCTTCTTCATCTAAGCAATCAGGTAAATTTGTTTTTGTTAAAGGACCAGCTTTGCAATCCAGCATGAGTGCCAACCTAAATACTCACCTTGCGAACTCAAGAGCATCTAAAAATGTGTCAAACCCAGATTTGTTCCAATCTGTCATTTTTGTGGAATAAAAGGGCACATAAGACCACATTGTTATCAATTTAAACATCATATACATAATCAGCGTGGGGTGAGGAATTATACTCCTCAAAAGATCAAGACTAAATCTATCTGGGTTATTAAGTCTGATCTTCGCTGCAATGTGGATGTCAAGACAGCTTTTCTTAATGGAAGTCTTGACGAATGCATCTATATGATGCAACCAGAGGGCTTCATTGCTAGTGGCCAAGATAACATGGTTTGTAAACTTAAGAAGTTCATTTATGGACTTAAGCAAGCATCTAGAGCATAGAACATCAAGTTTAATCAAGCAGTCAAATCTTTTGGCTTTGATCAAAATATTGATGAACCATGTGTGTATAAGAAAATGAAGTGGAAAAGCAATTGCATTTTTGGTTATGTATGTAGATAACATATTACTCATAGGAAATGATGTAGGTTTATTGTCATCCACAAAAGTTTGGTTATCCTCTCAATTTCAGATGAAGGATTTGGGTGAGGCCAACTATATCTTAGGGATCAAGCTTTTGCGTGATCGCAAGAATAAGATGTTAGCCCTATCCCAATCTTTATACATTGAGAAGATATTGGTCAAGTTTAACATGCATGACTCCAAGAAGGGCCGCCTACCTTCTAGACATGGAGTACCACTGTCTCGAGATCAATGTCCAAAGACATCTGAAGAGATAGAGAGCATGAGGAGAGTTCCATATGCATCCGCTGTTGGAAGTCTCATGTATGCAATGTTATACACTAGACCAGATATTTGCTTTGCCGTTGGCATGGTTAGCAGATATCAGTCAAACCCTGGACCTATGCATTGGACAGCTGTTAAGCATATATTCAAGTATCTTCGGAGAACGAAAGATTATATGCTAACCTTTCGAGCAGATGATCTAACGCCATTGGCGTATGCAGACTCTGATTTCCAATCTGATAGTGATGCCAGAAAGTCTACCTCATGGTACGTCTTTACTCTGTCAGGAGGGACTATATCATGGGAAAGTGTCAAGCAATCTTGTACTGCTGATTCTACCATGGAAGCAGAGTATGTGGCGGCATCGGAAGCTGCGAAGGAAGCTGTATGGCTCAGAAAATTCCTGTTGGAATTGGGAGTTGTTCCTGCAGTGCATAAACCGATTGTCATGTACTGCGATAACACTGGTGCTGTAGCACAGTGCAAAGAGCCCAGGAATCACAAGAAAGGCAAGCACATTCAGAGAAAGTACCACTTGATCCGGGAATTCATTCAGGATGGAGAAATAGTGGTGGAGCATATTGCTTCGGCAAATAACTTAGCTGACCCATTCACTAAGACTCTTACTGAGAAAGTCTTCACTTCTCATGTTGAGTCTATGGGTGTTAGGTTAGGAAGTAGTGATCTTTAGTGCAAGTGGGAGTTTGTTGGGATTGGTGTATGCCCTAAAGCCCACTAGCTGTACTCTCATCTTTTGTTACTGGATATTTATTGGTTATTTAATGGAATGACTCTTTTCTGCTTAAACATGTATATATGTATGGTTATGTAAGGCCCATTGTTTCTAGCAAATGATTTAGGTGTGTAGTGTCTACACACAGATAGGTCTAATTCATGGACACTGGAAACAACATATTTGTTCATAACTGAGAGATGGAGCTGGGCACTTCATCTTGGTATAAGTTATAATGAGAGACTCTCCTGTATACAGGGTGACTTATCTAAGTCATGGGAGGACTTTCCCGGATTTATCTCATCAGTGCATATGCAATGCATTGAACAGGACCATGGTAGGTGTGATCTCTAAAATAGTACTATCACAGAGAGAGATCAAGTCACCTCATGCTACTAAGTGACCAGTGCACTTAATCTTGAGCATTTGTGGATGAACTGACGAAGTCAAGTTCTTGTGCTTTAATTCACTATGGGTGAGATTCTTTTCATGTGTCAACAGCTCTGTGTTTTTGGTACTCGGACTTGATCAGTTGGGACGTGCAGATGCAATATAGAATCTATGCCATCTAATGATGAAATGATCGTCCCCTTAGAATTATCCGATTAATCATCAAAATCTAAGATCTTAGTATATGGATGTTCCATATGGATATTGAACTTGTGGGTCGCTCCCTGGATCAAGAGAATGATATCCGGATGATGATTATGTTAAGGATATGAAGTTCTAAGGTTTAGATGTAATCGAGAAGGTTGATAGTACATTGGATAACCTGACTTGATTATGGATGTTACATAGAGGGGCATTCAGGTCATTACACTTAGTAGGTCGAAGACAACTGTCATTTTATGACGAGCTTATTATATTATATATTTGTCCTTAGAGTTCAACCATAACTCTTTAGTGGAATGAGTTAAGGTTAAAATGGTCTTAATGTTGCTATGGGTTTAGCATGGACATTTTGGTCATTTTGGGAGCCAATGGCAAATATGTCTTTCGGTCCCTTGTCTAGTCACTTTCCAAGATTGGCATGGTTTCCTAAAATGTTTAGATGACATTTGGTTGAATTATTTTAGTGGAAAAATAATTTTGAATTTAAATTCAAATAGGCCTTTGATGGCATACATGAATTTAATTCTAGATAAATTATTAGTGGGCCATGGTGTGCATTAGTATGTGGGACGTCCATAATGGGATTTCCATGGGTAAGGTTTCCAACTTTGAGTAGGACTCTCTACTTGGAAAGTTGGACTCCTCTTTGGATTAGTATTCATATGAGAAAGTTTCCTTTTTGAATTAGAAACTTAAATTAGTAAGTGTTGTACAACTAGGATTACTAATTGCCAAAGTTTGTGGGAAGTTCCTTAGTTTCCTTTTCTAATTGGAGTATTTCTAAAAGGAAATAAATCTTTAGATTGTACTTTCCTTTTAGGACGTCTATGTGAATTAGAAGAGATAACTTTTTAGGAAAGCAATCACATAGTTTCTATAAAAGGAGACAAACCCCCCTTTGGACGTCCAACCCAATGCTAGAAATCATTCCACACGTCCAGCCATTGTTCTTCATTGAGGAGAGATTGAAAATAGTTCTCAATTCCTAGATTAAGATCCCACCATCTTAGCCAATCAGATTTGGAAGTGAGATAGAGAAGAAAATCAAAGGCAACACTACTGCAGAAAATTCCAGCAATTTGTTTGCTGATTGCAAGTCTGAGTTCAGCCCTTTGGATCTATTTTTCCAGAGATTTGAAGTCTACAAATCTTCAAGGTAATAGTCTTCTTCATTCTCCTTTAATTATACACTTGTTGGTCATGAATTCATGGAGTTCTTATGTGATCACTATGGCTGATTTATGCTGCCCAAATCAGATTTTTTAAAATCTGTCATGTTACAAATTAGCCATGAATGTCTTCCGCTAGTGATATTCAGATCTGAATCGCAGTTTCTTTCAGATGCCTTAACCACCACCAAGCCGCTTGAATTACTTCATATGGATCTCATGGGTCTTACAAAATCTGGAAGCATTGGCGGTAAGAAATATATATTTCTAACTGTTGATGATTTTTCACGGCTTACATGGGTTCGTTTCCTAAAAGAAAAGTCTGAAACCTTTGAAGTTTTTCTTGATTTATGGACTTTGCTCATTAATGATAAAGGAAAAACCTTTGGTGGTGTAGTTCGTATTCGTTCAGACCATGGAATTGAATTTCAAAACTCTTATTTTGAGTCCTTTTGTTCCAAGAATGGTATAAAACATGAATTTTCTGCGCCTAAAACACCACAACAAAATGGTGTCGTTGAGAGAAAAAATCGTGTTGTCCAAGAGATGGCACGCGTGATGTTACACAGTAAGAAAATTCCTCAACATTTCTGGGCTGAAGCGGTAAACACTGCAGTTCATATTATCAATAGAGTTTACCTACGGCCTGGAACAAGATCGACCCCATATGATATTTGGAGTAACCGCAAACCAACTGTCAAGTATTTTCGGACTTTTGGGAGTAAGTGCTACATCCTTAAGGATAGGGAACACCTAAGCAGATTTGACTCCAAAAGTGACGAGGGAATTTTTCTTGGTTACTCAATGTCGAGTAAGGCCTATCGGGTTTATAATCTCAGAAACTCTACAGTTATGGAGTCGATTAATGTGGTTGTTGATGATGTAGGAACTTCAGATTACTTTTCTGATGATGATGAAGTAATAACTCGTTCTCCTGCTTTAATACAGGATGATAACAAGCTTAAAGATCCAAGTACAACATCAAAAGATAATGATTCCAAAGATAAGCAAATTGATCAATAAAAATCAACTTCTGATCTTATGGACATCATTTAGCATTTCGAAGAAAAAAGTGCATCTAAGAATTCGCGCCTTGTACCTAAGGTAATGAAGAGCCACCCTATTTCTCAAGTGCTTGGAGATGCAACTGCGTCTCTTAAGACCCGAAAATAGGTACGCAATGAGGTAAGTAACTTTTGCTATATTTCTTCCATTGAACCGAAAAATATAAAAGAAGCCATTCTTGATGATTGTTGGATCAATGCGATGCATGAGGAACTTGAACAATTTGAGAGAAACTGTGTGTGGGAATTAGTTCCTAGACCAAGCAACACCAATGTAATCGGCACCAAGTGGATCTATAAAAATAAGACCGATGAATTGGGTCAGGTCATAAGGAACAAGGCTAGGCTGGTTGCCCAGGGGTATACTCAAATTGATGGCATTGATTTTGATGAAACGTTTGCCCCTGTCGCTCGATTGGAATCTATCCGTCTGTTACTTGCTATCGCGTGTTTTCTTCATATCAAACTTTATCAAATGGATGTTAAGAGTGCTTTTTTGAATGGATACTTGAATGAGGAAGCTTATGTGGAACAGCCCAAAGGATTTCAAGATCCTCATTACCCGGATCATGTCTTTAAACTCAAAAAAGCTCTCTATGGTTTAAAATAGGCTCCAAAAGCATGGTATGAAAGGCTAACTGTCTTTTTATTGAAAAACGATTTCAAAAGAGGGAGTGTAGACAAGACTTTATTCATCAAAGAAGAACCTCCTCACATGTTAATTGCTCAAATTTATGTGGATGATATTGTCTTTGGATCTACCTCATCGGTGCTAGTTGAACATTTTAATAGATAATATGTCGAATGAATTTGAAATGAGCATGGTTGGAGAGCTCTCCTTCTTTCTTGGCTTACAAATCAGGCAGTGTGACAATGGAATTTTTGTATCCCAATCAAAATATGCTCGTAACATTTTGACAAAATTTGGGATGACATCTGCTAAACATTCAAGAACTCCAATGAGCTCGAATGTAAAATTGAGTGCGTCTGGCAAAGATGTGAATGAAACACTCTACCGAAGCATGATAGGAAGTCTTTTCTATCTCACTGCCAGCCGACCTGACATAGCTTACAGTGTTGGAGTCTGTGCTCGTTATCAGTCAAAACCAAAGGAATCACACATTCACTCTGTTAAAAGGATCATGAAATATGTAAGTGGTACTGTTGACTTTGGTATCTGGCTCACCAAAGACACGAATACAAATATTGCTGGATATTCAGATGCTGATTGGGCAAGAAGTGTCGATGATCGAAAAAGCACGACTGGGGGGTGCTTCTTTATTAGAAATAACTTGGTCGCTTGGCACAGTAAAAAGCAGACTTCGATTTCCTTATCCACTGCTGAAGCCGAATACATTGCTGCTGGTAGTTGTTGTACTCAACTTCTTTGGATGAAACAAATGTTGGCTGACTATGGAATTTCTCAGGACACTATGTCTGTGTATTGTGATAATCAAAGTGCAATTGACATATCGAAAAATCCTGTACAGCATTCCCAAACCAAACACATTGATAGTAGGCATCACTTTATCCGTGAGTTAGTCGAAGAGAAGATCATTGTCCTAGATAAAGTTCCTACCGAAAATCAACTGGCTGATATTTTTACCAAACCTCTGGACCCAAATCGATTTAAATCCCTTCGCAAGTCTCTGGGGATTTCCTCCTTTCTTTAATTTTTAGTTCTACTCTGGTTTTATGCACATGCACAATGCTCACTCCATTCTATGATTATTATTGCATGTGATTTTGTTTAATGATAGTGCACAGTTTACTGATATCATTTTATTTGTCACTATGATTGTTCCCCTCTGATAGTATATAAATAAACAAAAAAAAATCATGTGGATCATATTTTTCTTGAATCAGAGGATCAGGGCTACCTACAGACATGTGTGATAGCTTCCAATTTGATTGGTAAGTTTCGTTGGAGAAGGCTACCATGACTGCTAGTGTGAAAGTCACCCAGGACGATTCATAGAAAATTTTTAAATAATAAAAAAGGAGAGGGCAAGTTGCAATGTATATATATGTGACCAGAGGATCAGGACTACCTACGGTCATGAGTGATAGCTTCCACTCGATTGGTAAGTTTCGATGGAGAAGGCTACCATGTCCGATAGTGTGAAAGCCACCTATGACGGATCAATTCAAAATAAAAAAAGGGGGGGGGGGGGCACATCATTTTTCACACACTATCACAATCATTTAAAATGTGCATTTCTTGAGCTTATCCGTGGATATTATTTGTAGATGGAAAACACCTTGTTTGTCTCTAATTTTCAAAAAAAAAAAAAAGGGGGGAAAACCACACTGACTGCGCTTCTGTTTCTCGTTACAGAATGTAGTCTCGCTATAGCGAGACTACAGAATTCTTTTTAAAACGAGTCTGCCCTCCTTTTTCTCTCTTCCTCCTCTTTTTCTTTCTCAACCTAGGGTTTCTTGCTCCAATTTTTTTCTTCTCTCTCTATCCCCACTACATTATTCATTGTATTCTTCTCATTTAGCAACTCCAATCCTTGCTCCTTCCTCTTCACCAAGGTATGATCTTTCTCTCTTTTTCTCCTCACAAATTTTTTTTTCATCCAATACCTAGATTGGTGTGTTTGGTCAAGGATTGTTTGTTTTTGACACTTTATTATCCAATGTGTGCATTGAAGCAAATTCCTCTTTGGTTGAAATTTCCCATCTTCTAGTTTCATGTGAGATTGGTGGAGTTTCTCTAAAGATAGGATTTTTTTTCATGGAATGGATTGCAATTTTTTTTTTGAAGATCACTGTGTTTCATTGATGGATTGCAGCTCGTTCTTATCTTTGTGATAATCTTACCCATTGGGTTCTTTTGGAAGATTGTCCAAATTTGTTGGAAATTACACTATGCATATGTGCACACAGAGTGTTTGGGATATTGCCTCAATGAATATTTATACTGTTTTCTATGCTTTCTTGCATTGTCTTGGCATTAGCATGGCTCCAAAATCTTCTAAAGGAAAGCGTCCTGCTAGTTCCTCATCTCAGTATGATGTTGATCGGTTTCGGGATGCTGAGAGTTCCGCTCGGTTTGACTCTAGCTTCAAAGAACGAACAGTGATTTTTGAGAGAATTGTTGTTCAAAATACTCTAACTGCTTCAAACTTCTCTCAATGGCTTTATCAAAATCGTCTCATGCTTCTTATGAATTTGATAAATGAATGTTTTGAAGAATGGGTACGAGAATTTTACTGCAATATGTTTGAAGTTAACGCAGACGGCTTCTGCACATTTGTTCGAGGAAAGACTATCTCCGTTGATGCGAAAATAATCGCCACTTTGCTACAACTTCGGCGACCTGATCAACCTCTCTACCATTTTCCTGATTTGGACGATCAAGTTCATCTCTTAGATGAAGTGGCTACCGTTCTTTGTGGAGAACCAACTGAATGGTCTCCTCCAGTGCTGAAAATTTCTGGGCTACAATCTGATTATCGCCTCCTTAACACGTTTGTCGTCCATAACATTGAGCCTCGAGGACATTCCTCAGATCTTCTTCCAACTCAGGCTCTCCTTCTATACTACTTGGGGACAGGCACATCGGTCGATATTCCGTGTACGATTCTTGACTGCATGTTGAAAATATATGATGAACCTCGGAAGCTTCAACTTCCGTTTGGGGCGCTGATTAGCAAGTTGTTAATTGATGCTGGTTGCCATGTCTACCCACAGTGAGATGCCTGTTACAAAAAGGCAAAAAATAGATAGCAAAACAAGAGCCATGTCTGACACTCATGTTCGAAATCGTATTCAGGGGGAGCAAGCTCAAGTTCCAGTTGAAAATGTAGATGAAAATACAGTTGAAAATCGTCTCCTCGCTTTAGAACATGCAGTGTATGATCAATCTGTTCAGATTGAACAAATGGATGGCAGGATATCGTCTGGCTTCACTGATCTCCGTAATCACATAACAGACATGTTCAATCAGCTTCGCCATCAGTGATCTGTCTACAGTGCTGTTATTTATCTCTATGTTGCATTTAGGTTCCTTTATTTTTGCTACCTTATTCTCCTTGTTCTTTTTATGCTGCTTTGACAATCCTATTAACAAAAATGGGGAGTACCTTATGTCTTAGACTTAAACAGACTTTTTAACAAACTGATTAATTCTATTACTGTGATACTATGCTTGTTCTTTTCCTTGGTTTATTTCAGGTCTCATTTTGGACAGGTTATATTTCCAGACAAGTGGATTCATCTGTTTAAACAATCCATTTAAGTTTATGATATCTTGTACTGAGATAAGAGATCTAGTCTGTATTAGGAGTTTTGTTCATGAATTGCCAAAGGGGGAGATTGTTAGAATTTTAGTTGACTAATTCTTTTATCTTGAACAAAACTCAGAGTCCTAATTGAGTTGTATTTTCTATTTCTTTTAGAATAGGACTGTGAAAGAAGCATTTAGTTTGTGAAGACCTCTTCAAAAGACCTTGATACATTTAAGAGTGTTCCAAAGTAATCAAAAGACCTCAAGAGAGAGTTTTCCGGACATACTCATCAGGGTACAATCCCTTTGACAGAACCCAGTCTCGCTATAGCGAGGAGCAATTCTGTCAAAGACAGAATACAGTCTCGCTAAGCGAGACAGAAGCTCGCTATATCGAGCTGGGATTTTCTGTCCCAAACAGGACTCTTGTTTGCTGCGTTTCCAAACCTCTTCTGAGAGTCCTGTTTTATTTCTAAGAGGCTCTTGCACGAATCTTGGGCAATTTATTAACCCCTTGCATCCACAAACGAGACACAGAAGATATAATATTCACTTGAGTTTTAAGATTCATCTCTGGAGAGTTTTGTGGGCTTATTTGTGCAAGGGAGATTGTGCTGAAGAATTATTTTCTTTCCCTGTGATCAAGCACCTTGAAGGGGCATTCAAGGTGGGTTTCAAGCTAGCACGTGGAAGGTGAACGGTGGGTCGTCGGCAAGTTCTTCATAGTCCTTTTAGGTTGAGTTACAACCGGGACAAAGGTCTAGTGAGTTCACTTGTAATCTTCATATTATAGTGCTTTGCTTTCGGTGGTCTCTACCACTCGTGGTTTTTTCCCGAGTTGGATTTTCCACGTAAAAACCTGTGATCTCTTGCTATTTTGTGGTGATTTATTCTTATCTGGAATTAGGTTAATTAATTAGTTTAATTATCTGTGTTCGGAATTCATAAATTAATCTGAGAAAGGACCTTAGCCTGTGTTAAGGCTTAAAAAGAAGGTTAAGTAAAACCTTCACCGTTTAATTCGTTTATTGAAAGCTCTAAGAACTTGAACCTGATTATCTAATATATTTATAGGTTTTGAGTAATTTGTGAAATCACAACCCATAAATCTAGTTTTATACACTTTTATGGGTCCTTCAATATTCTTATATTATTAGCAAACGTCAAGATGCTTGGCTCCACATCTTAATTCCGCGAGGATTTTGAGAAATTTGTGAAAACATCCAAAAAAATTGAAGTACATCTAAAACTAATAGATCTACTCATTTATCTCATGTGAAGATGGTGAATCTGAAAAACATGGCAATGTGCTTTACACGTGTAACATTGCATACGTTACATTTACGCATGTAACATTTACATATGTAAAATCCATTGTCGTATCAAAAAAGGCAACCGACACCTTAGAGTCCACAATTGAGATGTCATTCAGATGGGCTGTGGAGTTACTGAAAACGAGGTTGAGAATAGGGTGTGGGGAAAGTATAACTCATGCCAACCCCAGATAAATGGGATAAGGCTTTTGTGGTTGTGGTGGTGATGATGAAAATGACATCGATGAATCTAGATGTCATCAGTTACTGTATTGATTTTGGAGGCCAACTTGACAACCATCCAAACCGTCATTTAAATTCAGTTTTTCAAAAAGAGTATAAAACACATTTTCTAAAAAGACATCTAAGGCAGCTGGTGATATATGTATTCATATTCATTTTCTTGTATAAGTAGGCAAGTTAGGATTGTAATTTGTAACCCACATCATACATATCTTCTTCCTAACAAACACTCAAACCTCATCTCCTTCCCAGTTCCTCTTCATCTTGGGCCCAGTGGGACCTTCCTCCCCAAGTACTTCTTTAGGCAGACCCATAACCACATCCTTCAATGCAGATTTAAGCTTGCCAGGAAGTACTTTGGCCACCTTGTCTATCTCTTGCCCAATGTTGTAGTCAATTTTTGGACCCCATCCCCTCGCATAGTTGAGCCACGGTGGCTCGACTACAATCGAGCCCAAGTGCTCGGCTGCAATCAATAGAAAGCTCATGCCAGTGTCCATGCTAAGCTTGCCTTTCGCAGTGTCATTCCTGATTCCTATGCCTAATTTCGTGCTTCCTTGTAGGACTAATCCTGGTTTAGGATAGAAAGCATGACCATGCAATGAAGAGTATGTTACAGCTTTGTTCCCTCCTTGAAACTCTAGCTCTGAGGCATTCACCCAAATTCCACTGCTATGCTCTGAGAAGTAAACTTTCCATAGTTCCCCATTGAAGTTACTTATCCTCAGTGTTATATGCTCCCAATCTCCAACATGTTCTCCAATTCTCCCCAGGGACAAGTTCACAAGTGCTACCTTGGCCTTTACTGCACCATTGAATGGATAGAAGACCCATATGTCAATATCAGTGAAAGACGCGCCTAATATTGGTTTTACATGTAAATAACAGGCAGAGTTTTGCAAGTCTCCCTTCTTGACCCTTTCCTTTTCGCCATCGTCTCTAGGAAGGTCCAACCAATAAGCACCATCATTTGAACCGCCTTGGGGAAGGTTTGAGCCAGTTGGGTCAATTGGGGTAGGCGTCGGGTCGCCCTGTTTGTAGAGTAGAGCCCCATTGTTGAAGAACCAGGTAACTGAAGATGAGAGGTAAGCATCATTAGGATGGAAATAGATCCATGGGGCATATGCTTGCATCAATGCCTGGATCTGGGCAACGTTAGGCATACAAGATAAGTTAGAATCCTTGTTCTTCAAACAAGCTAATGGTGAAGGAACTCCATTTACTTCAGCTATAAATGTCCCAGCCCCAACACCAAGAGCTTGGGTCCCCCTACTGGTGGGCCTGGAACTATAGACATTAAACCCAGTTGAACCCCATATGAACGTGTCATTCTCACATGTGTCAGCAAGATCGGCACGAACACATCGGATTTCATCAACGGAAGGTTTCTCCGGTGAGCTTGTGACCATGTGACCAACTGCTACAAAGCCTTGTGGTGGTGTTGGTGCCCAAATGTAGGCCATTGCCATCTTGCTTAATTTTCAAGGATTCGCTGCTCCAAACGAGTGTAAAATCTACCGGCTTTCTAAGCATTCCTCCTCCAATGTCGCCATCCGTATCGCCTTTAGCCACAAGAACCCATCCAAAGAGAGGCTTGTTGTTGGGTTGGCAATAGCAACCAAGCATGAAGAACCCTTCGGGTATCTGTGAAGGTTTGAAAAATGTGGCTCCAAGGTTATCCTGTCCACCCTCAAGTGTAGCCCAAACCTCAGTGAAAGTCGATACCTGGCACACCTCTAGTCCTCCTAGGTCTATGCTCCCTAGTGCAAAACCCTCACCTAAAACAAGTAAAAGCCAATGAAAAGAACATCAAAGTGAAAGGAAGCCATTTGGGGCACATTCGGATCTTTATAAACCATGTGCAGGTAACTCGGTTAACATGCAAACCAACAATTAAAGCATCTGGATAAAGTGAGTTACATGTAGGTGGAAACTGTTTTGTTCTTTGCCATAATCAAATTACAGGTAAATTGAGTGGAGGGAAACTGTGATTCGAAGATTCAAACAGGACCTTGGGAATAGCATGATTGACGGTTGAAAGTTACCTGAAGGCCAAGATGGTAATGGTGATGGAAGCTTGAAGATTGTCTCAATTGGCAGAGGGCCTCCTCTTTTCTTTGTGAAAGATATTGCAGCAGCAGGGAGGGCAATGCAATTTCCCATGCTTGGAGGAATGGAGGAGAGTGTTGGTGAGATATTCAAAGATGTTTAGTGGAAAATAAAGAGATAGGTGCAGGGCATATTCTCTTATAGGTGGGAGGATGTGTTCTCCCATTTGAAAGAAATGAATATAATGGTTTGTGCTTGAGTAATGTGGCGTAGGAGAGAACTATTTTACCTTGCACGCTATTATCTTCCATATTGAAAGTTTCCAAATTCAAGAAACAAGCCTGCCACTTCTCTTCTATTGCAAGTTGGATTCTGTTTTCTTACCCTTTTCCTGTCTCGACCATCAATCATATCTCCATAAACATCATCTCTATCTTCCCTAATTAAAAAACCATGTCACTGAAGTTGATTGGTGGGTATCTATGGATATGGATAGAAATACGATATGACTTGTTGGAA
Source organism: Litsea cubeba (assembly GCA_012931725.1). Lineage (NCBI taxonomy): Eukaryota > Viridiplantae > Streptophyta > Magnoliopsida > Laurales > Lauraceae > Litsea > Litsea cubeba. The sequence continues at coordinate 124,861,703 of CM022944.1, read as the reverse complement.
AATACCCATATCCGTGATTAGGAAGGTTAACTAAAGTTATGAAACTTATAACAAAAGCAAAGCATGTTGTAATCATAATGTGCTTTTCATGTCCATGTCTTTTGCTAGATAAAAAGCGAAATGGTTGAATGCTATAATTAGATCATGAAAAGGCCCAGGCATGCAGATTTCCTTCTATTTCATAGCTCAGTTGGTGAGGCACCCACCTTTCACAGAATCAACCAAGGATCAACCGTGGACACCACCCATAACATACTTCGCATGTGAAGGACGAGTTCTTAGTGCCAATTCAGCGACACTGAGATCTTACACCTGCATTTGACACATCCACATCTGATTCTGTAACTGATTAGCGAGCCTTTAATTTTAACATGAAAATGAGTACGGTGGAACCTCTCCGGTGTTTTTTTTTTTTTTTTTATCGGTAAATTTGGAAGTGCATTAGAAATAAAAGAGTACGGTGGAACCTCTCCAGTGTTCGCTAGAGAGTTTTCTCTCCCGGGAGATAGAGAAAATAGGACATCGGGCATGTTTGCAGATTAATCACCTACCAAAAATCAGATGAACAGTCAAAATAGGAATGTGGCATGTTTGCACAAGGAGGATGATGGATCTAACAGTCTCGAGTAAGGGGCATCAAATGGACAGTAAAATTAAACTTACCAGCCATTTCATGGCCCTTACATGACATGGCTAAAAACGCCTGTTGGATCTGATTTTCAGTTAGATGGCTAATCAACACATACCCATTGTATCTACTAGGCCCCACAAAGAATCATGCCCCTCATCCCATTTCCAAATTGTTGGAGAGAAAAGAGAATTCTCTATGCTGGAGAGAATAGGAACTGAAACTATAATATGCTTCTATCATGCTCTCATATCCTTCATGTAATTGTCAAGAAATGTCGTGGTTAATACAGCTACAACAAGCTCAAAACCTCAAAATGGTCAATTTATCTGACACTGGACTGGCTGTGATGCCACGTGCAGGTGTTTACTCCCAGTATAAAGTTCATGGGAAAGGTACCATAAATGTCTTTATCTTAGCAATATTACAAACTTCTCGAGTCTCTTTAATGCTTTTCTTTGCACAAGGACTAAAGGGATGCACATATGACTGATCAACAAATCAAAAGATCAACGATCCAAGAAACATTGAACATTTGAAAGAAAAACAATCCAATGAAATCATTGCAAAAGCATCAACTATACTTGGAGAAAAAACAAGGATTACACTTCAACCAATAACAGTACTTGACTGGGACTCATGACAGGCCTGCCACACCAAAACTACAACACCTTGATTTTGTTGAGGCATCACTATTGTTCACCTAAACAAGGGCCACGTCATATGAACATACTGAGTTATGAATGAGATAGTTCAGCAGTCTTCTTCTGTAGAATTCAAAAACAAAAGGAGAAAAGAACATACCTTTACCAGTGCATCCCAGTTTGACCTATTTGAGACAGCCTTGTGCTAGAACTAGAAGTAATTGAAAGTGATCCTATCATAGAACATTTCAGGCCCACAGGGGGATGGACCCACTGCTCCAGGTCCAAATTCCTTGTTTGGAAGATATTCACGTCATGTATAGCATTGGATTTGAAACACAAGTGAAGAAAATCTCCCACAGTAAGCTTTTTTACACCTGTTCAGTTTGAATCTAACAAATTGATCTAAGATAGTGTAAGGTTTCCCCGTGAACTTCATGTTGATGAAGATGGACTGATGGAGAAGATGTAAGAAATAGGACTTGTTTTAAGATTCAAAGAGAACTGGTGACAATATATTTAAAGTAATGAAGAGATGTAAATTGATTATCAGATGGTTAGTGGGTCAGCCTTAACTTTTCTGGTGGTGTTTCGAGCCACAAACGATTCAACGAGCGGGTTCACTAGTTCTGGAGCTTCATCCTTCAAAGTAGCAACAGAAAGAATTTTATCAGAATTTGTTCACTGATACAAATCAATAATTCAACATCTTAATATCGTGAGAGTAAAAACAGAACCTGGGGACAGTGACCAACATTGGGAAGGATGATGAAATCTTCTACTGAGTCAAAATCTCCATATGCTTTTCCAAGCTCAATGGGCTCCCATGGATCCTTGTCTCCCCATCCCACCAGAACAGGACACTACAAGAACAAGAAAGCACATGTGCAGCTAAGTAAACTGTACAGTCACTGGCACATGCGGACATGATCCTAGGCTCCTAGCAGTTCACCGGGTGGGACTTATTAGAATGGTGATGTGTTGTAAATTATGAAAGAAAGTCTTTTAGAGTAGGTCAACCATTTTAAGGGAAGCTCACCCAATCGAATAGGTTTGTATTGAGCTGTAATATACAATTGAAACATTCCAAATACAGTGGAGCCGATGGTGTAAAAAAAAAAAAAAAAAGGGACTGATCACCCTGATATACAAATCCCTTTACTCAGTTGACCTTCCCTTAAAATGGATGACCTATTCTAAAGATTTTATTCCAAAATTTACAACACGTCACCATTCTAATAGACTCACCATGTGCATGGGAGAACAAATCAAGTCAGGCTACTCATCAGGTGGGCCACATTCGTAAATTCAACATGGACAACTAACCATTTTATTTGGGATACAGGGCCAATCTGATGAGCCCTGGCCTTTTCCAACCAAGGAAATTACACCAGGACTGACTCATGAGTGGCCCAGATTTTGCATATTTGCTTGTGAGTAGGTTTTCAATTTTGACCCTACTCATGTGAGTAGCCTCAGAAAAATTTATTTGTGTAACCAGAGAACTGCAGGATGAGAAAAGGACATTTGAAAAGACACATAGGTGGTGCCTGACCTTCACTTGGGGAAGCAGCTCCTCTGGAAGGGGGCCGTCTGAATAACAAATGAAGTCAAGAAATATATCAACAGCACCAGGTTCAAGTCCTGGTAGCAAAATCTTCTCAACTAGCTCATCTGTGACCTTAGAAGTGTCATGATAACACTGAGATTCATTCATAAAAACAGCCACACCAGCAGAATCAGAAAATGTTTAGTAAATATGAGTAACATATTCCTGCCCTACCATTAGAAAAATGTACTCCTGTCCAAACATGATGTCATATTTCGTAAGTTGTTTTGGAGGCCAATCAGGATAAAAATTGATTTAACTTTTTTTTTTCTGGGTGCATTTTTCATGAGCTATGTTAATATAACAATAATTCAATACCTTGAATTGCCACCATAGTCATTGTTATTCATTATTATGTTCCAACGTCCAAGTCTATAATTCCTTGAATCTTATTACACATCGAAGCCTTTGAAAATTGGAACTACCCAAAATACAACCAGTTAGAAACTTTTGGAAGAACAGATTGTAATCCAGTCTGTTGGAAATCACAGAAGGTAGGAGACTGTTTTCCAACATTGCCACTCAAATCCATGCCTAAAATTGGCAATGACAAAGATTTGAGGCAGAAAAGGCAGATGATGGTGATATTATTATTAGTATCATTATCAAGAAACACATCCCAGTTCTGTTAGGTACAAAGTGTTAAACAAGAATTCATATGTCCATAAGTTCTGTTGAACGTCATACCTGGCAAAGAATACTTCTAACAGATTTTGGAGTAGCAACAGCTTTGTAGAAAAACTTTCCAACAGCTGTGTTTCTGCCATAATAGTGTGTAACTCATTTAAATCCACCAAATCAAGATTTGATATTTACATAGCTCTAATTTCCTAAAGGAAACAATCAAACATGATTTACCTCAATAGATTCTGAAATGATTTAATAAAAGGCCTTCCATACCAAGGTTGCTTCTTGATATGAAGCATACGTAGAGATATGTTTAGTAGGATGATGCCCTTACAAATCTCAGGTTGCATTATAGCTGCCTGGAGACCAACAAGTCCTGCATAAACCCCGAGTAATTCCAAATATTGAAGATAAACATTGTTACACTTTAATAGTCAATATTTGTTGAAAACAATATTAGTAATGCGCTAACTTGTGTTAGATTTTGGATGGCCTTCTAATCAGAAAACCCAAATGATGTATTGAACTGTTACAGGCTTAAGGAACAAGGGAGGTGGGTCTCCATTAAAGACACTGAGAGAAGTTGTGAGAATAAATGTGATAGAATGTGAGTCACAAAATTGCCTTAAATAGAGTATGTAAACTGAGTTTCAAATTTAGCTGGGGTCCAGCGGGAGAGTTAGAACCATCCAAAGGTGAGATTTTTCAGGATGTCACCAATCCTCCATGAGGCCTACCATGTAAATAGTTTTGGTTACCAAAAGTTGGACCATATGAATAGTTAGTTGGAATGAGAAAATGCTCAAAGAACACTTCATATTTCCTCACACCAAGATGTCGCACTATACAATAAAGCATCAATTCCTTTAGCAATTTAATAGCTTGCACATGCAATGCGAAATTTAGAAAAGAACTTACCTCCAATAGAGTTGCATATAAAGAATGCTTCACTTTTGACAACATCAACACAAAAGTCATTCAACTGAGTACCCCAGGTCTCAAATGTATAAAAGGAGTTGGTGTCAAAGTCACGAGGATTTGGTTTGTCAGAATAACCATAACCAATAAGATCGATGGAATAAACCTTGTGCGATCTTGCAAGGAAAGGAAGGTTTTTCCTCCAGTGGTCACTGTTATACATAAGATATCAAGCTCCCAATCAATGCGAACCCAAAGAATAAACAAATGATGAATCAAAATTTTAAATTCTGTCATGTTACATGTAAATTGAGTATAAAATGATTTGAAATTGCAAATTCCGTATTCTTGCGTATAACATGAAGCTTTAAAGATTGTGTATTTGTAAATTCATATATACCTTCCATCCACAGTGACTATTGGAAAATGGAAGGATCAAACTTAGCCACTAGCTTTTTTTTTCTGCTTGACATCATCATCATCTTTAAATAGAGCCTCAATCCATTGATATGGGGTCGGCTAAAAGAGTTTAGAAGAAAATTGCGCATTTCAAAGAAAGTTCAGTTACAAGGAGAAAAGATGAAATGTGAAATGTGATCTCTCTTGAAATATATTTCAACAAAAAACATAACTTGATAAATCTCTTATTGCACATGGATACACAAGCACGATATAAGGAAGTTGTAAAGAAATGGGCAAACTGCAAAGCAATGGTTATGGTAAAGGGATGTCTGAGAATTACACAAATTTTTTTTTTCGAAATGGAACATGTTCATATCAATTGACTATGCACTTAATGTTTTGTATCTTAGGAAGCATATGACTTTGACTCACCTGTTTGCTCCAAAACCATGAACTAAGAGTAAAGCAGGGCCACTGTTTCCAGCAAACTGATAACGAATACGATATCCTCGCCAGTTCCACGTGCTGCAAGACAACATATAACACATTCAGCTAATTTCGAAAAGAGGGAAAGAATGCATTTCTTTCTTATCATAATTAGTTATTTTTATTGATAATCCTAACTTATTGCCCAGATCAGAGTAAGTAACGTGAGACCAGTTGGAAAGTGCAAAAAGCTCTTAGGATAGTTCTAAAACTTTTAATCTTATTGACTACAAAAGCATTGTTTATAACTTCCATGTATGTTATTTGAGATCATAGGGTGATGAAAATTTGAAAATACAAGATTATGCTGGCTGTGTGACATTGCCAACTTTTTAAGGTTTTCTTCTTTGTTTTACCAAAATAAAAAATGTGGCGGTTCAGGTCAAACTCCTTTGAACAAATGCTTGAACTTGTTTTTATTTTAATATAAGTTTCTCCGCATGTTTTCTGTTTCATTTTACAAAACAATCCATCACCAGACTGCATAGATGTATTCATCATAGGCCCAATAACAACATGAACACTGTTTAGGCATGCATCATCATTATTCATTATTACCAATAAGATCTTTGAGGAGTGAAATGTTTGTGAGAAAATTATTACAAATCAACCTGTGTTTTGAACCACCTAGGAAATGGCATCAACTCATAAACTCTGTGATGGGTGCAGTTAGGTGATGGAACTAGACCACAGATCAGTGGACACAACTCTTGGATAAATGCACAACAATTGCATCGCTGGATTTTAAAAAGTCCAGGATCCATAACCCATTTTTGGATAATCAAGAAAAGCTTAAAAAAAAAAGTAGTCTACAGAATGGTTACGATCACTGGTTAAAAACAGCCAATCACAACATTAATTAACATTTGGACCAACAAAAGATTACCATTCAGGGATCGCGTAACAATGTATCAGTTGGCCACTCCAGATTTACCAACAGATTGTCCAATCTTTTAAGTTCTACACTAATGCTATTAGAACTCTCTCATATTTGGGGTACGGGCTCGATTCCTAATCTGGGCCAATAAAATGTGTTCAACGGAAACACACACAGATTCCTAGATACACCAACTAATTCAGAGATAGTTGAGCATTCATAAGCAAGAACTCATAATTAGTAGGATGCCATATGCATGAAAATGCAAGTCAGGAAGTTTCAATTACTCTTTTAAAGTATGTGACAAATCAATACCCATCCATGAACATGGAACAACATAATCTGAATATCCAACTGGGGTCAAAGGATTTCCACAAAACGAGGTCAATATAGTACTGGAAATATGGCATTCAGATAAGAAGCTACAATTAAAAAACTGGGTTTTTAGCTGTGAAACCAATTCAGTTTCTCCACAGAAAACACAATCTCCACAACAGTCCAACCAGTTCATTTCCCAACCACCACGGAAAAACCCAGTCATAAAATCATCTAAAACTGCAAAATTCAATAGAAATACAGAAACAATATCACACAGAAAGTGAAGGATGAGGAATTACGCGGAGCGAACTTCAACTTCCGGGCTCTGGGTCGTGGGTTTAAGATCGGTGAGGCTCTTTTCTTCACTTGGGTCCATCAAAGAAGATGCCAAACAAGAAATTGAGCGATACCCATCTAAATTCAACGTCGAAAAGGGAACTTTTTTCGGTGGGACGATTTTGGGAAGATGGGTTATTCTGAAATGGTAAGGAAATCCAGTTCTCCTTCTGTACTGAGGATTGGGAATGAGAGAATCGAATTTGGAGAAGGCAAATGAAGAAGATGTCGTGCATGCCATCTCGAGGAGAGAGAGTGGGTAATCAAATGTGCTTGGAGTTGGAATCGAAAGGCGTCCAACCGTTTTTATGTTGCTTTGAAGCAATTTAGATTAGAATTTGATTAATCAAGTGGCTGGAGTTTCATGTTTTTGCAGCAGTTTCTATCTGCGGGTGATGTAATTTCAGTTGGGGTTTTGGGCCTTGTGGGCCCCTCCTGGTGAAATTTAAACGGAGTGTGAAATCATAAAAAAGAAAAGATAATGAAGGGAGTTCATTGTAAAATCAAATTTGTTAGGACACGTTTGATAACAGAAGAGGAATTCTCTATTCAGATAAATTTGTAGCGCCATGGATTTATATTTTATTCACAAGTGATTTATGAGGGAGATGATTCATCGCATTCCACATTTGGCTAGCACATTGGAATCATAGATGATTCCTTGAAACCCACGTTTGGTAATGCGAGAGGAATCCGCAGAAAAAAAATTAATGAAAAAAAATAGTTAATTAATGATTGGTTATCTCCATTTCAAATTCACTTCACACCACCCATCATATATTATATCCCAAATCATTATCTCCAATTAAACCCACCCCATCGCACAACTGTCCTCCCCTTCGTCCCATCTCTCTCCGATTTTCCTAAGCCCCGGACATGGAGTGGAGGTTTTCAACGTAGAGCCCATTTATTCGATGTTGCAATGGAATTGTGGGTTTTTATAATTGAAAACCTTGGTTGTTGGAGTTGTAATTGTAATAAAATAGATTTTTAGATGGAATTTGTTGATGGAATGAATTTGTTAATGGAATCTCTTTATTCATTTCGAATGGCTTCTTTGTGTTGTGCTGAGTTTTTGTGTGATGTTGAATGAGTTTGGCAAATTTGTTAATGGAATCTCTTTATTCATTTCGAATGGCTTGTTTGTGTTGTGCTGAGTTTTTGTGTGATGTTGAATGAGTTTGGCAGGTGGGTGTCTAAGGTGGAGAGGGGTCTTTGGAGATTTTAATATTATCTCAATGAGATTAAGGCTTTATTTTCTTCGATTAAAGTTTATTTCTCTCATATTTATCGGTCAGCAAATGGTATGGCAAGACTCTCTAGCCAAACAAGGGATACATAGAGTTGTTCAGCTTGTGGCCCCTATTAGTTAGTTTTGTTATTTTTTGGTGTCAGTATAAGGCTTTTGTACCAACTCTTTTTTTTTTTTTTTGGTTTTTTCTTTTTGTTGGAGATTTTCTTATATTATTACTTTCTCCTTAATTTAATTTACCGTTATCGATAAAAAATTGTTGAATGAGTTTGAATGATTTGACATTCGATCCAATGGATTCATTTTTTTGTAAATTGGAGAAAAAAAACAACAAATTAAATTGGGTTGTATATGAGGTGGACTATCGAAATGGGGTGTTGTATGTGAGGCTCTTTTATCCAAGTGTTGTATTGAATTGACTACAGGTTGCAGGTTTTGGAATGTTGATACTTGGTGGAATGAGATGTCCACAGGAGTTGACAACAAACAAGCCTATATAGGCCTACTGTCACGGGGTAAATTTTTCGCACTAAGAATACACCGCACAGCACTAAGAGTTCTCTTAGTCAGCCTATCAACAACCACACAGCACACTCACAGAAATGCAAGAGCAGAAGGGACAACACAACTATTGATTAATTAGGCACCAGCCTGTTTCTCTTATTAATCAAAACTGGGAATTACAACTCTTACAATTGTTTACACTCAGATGCTACAGTTACAAGTTAGTCTCGGATCTCCTGGGTATAAACGTCCGAGATTGACAAAATGGAGTTTTCGACCACTTTCCGGACCCCAATGCACAAATCCTTCCACACACTGATTGTTTAACCTGTTTAACATGTATTCAAAACATTAAACGTGCATTTGTTCCTAAAAAACACATGGTTGGTCGAGTGGTTAAATCTGCCGCACGCAACACCCGCACGACATCGACTGCAACACCCGCAGCACCTGCACGTCGTCGCTCGCAGCAGCCGCAGCACGCGAATAGCATTGCTCACAGCAACACAGCACTGCGTGTACACTGTCAATCTTCGCAACACGACGACTGCACCTACCACGTGCAGTACAACACTGCACACACCACGTACAGCACAGCACGTCGTGCACGTCCATCACACCAGCGACCGAGAGGCAATACTCATCCTCACCAAGGGATTAATGTTCACCAGTGAACTTCCAAAACACAGTCCATATGCACCAATGAACTGTTTGTGCTATGGTTGAGTCTATAACTGCCCAACCCACCGCACCATCTGCCCACCAACACAGCTTTAGCTTTTTAGGGGCTAACAGCCCTCCCCCACCTAAGCCGCGGACGACCTCGTCCATTTTTGAGCCAGATACTCAATAATCTCCTTTTCAAAATGCCACAAAGTGGTCCCCTTCTCCCAAGAAGCTTCACTCTCTTCAACACCCTCCCATTGTACCAAGTAACTTGTCCTCCGATTCTTTTTGCTTTCGCCCTCAGTTTTGTCCGCCAAAATCTTCTGAATTTTGCGATTAAACTGAGCACGAATTTGGGTGGCGCCCTCCGAGACACACCTCCACTTGCATCACTTGGATCTTTATGATAGGGTTTGAGAAAACTAACATGAAAGATTGGATGTACCTTGATTCTTTCAGGTAGTCTCAGTCTATATGCTAATTTGCCCACTTTTAGGACAACTTCAAAAGGTCCATCATACCTTAGAATCAGTCCCCTATGGACCTCCGACGCTCTAATTTTCTTCCAAATCTGGGGTGTAAGCTTCAGTATCACCTTGTCCCCAACCTAGAATTCTCTGAACATTCGATTTTTGTCTACCCACTTCTTCATTCTACGGACTGCTCTTTCAAGACAGTCCTTTGCACTTTCAACTAATTATGTCCTCTCTCGTACAAATCTGTAAGCAGCAGGGCAGCTTCCCTGGGATTTCTACTTGGCGACTTCATGAGGGGCCAGAGGCTGTTGGCCTGTTGCCAGCTCAAAAGGGCTAGTACCAATTGCTGAACTGCGATGCAGATTGTAGCAGAACTGCGCTGTATTTAGCAGATCTACCCAATTTTTCTGATTCGCAGTAACATAGTGTCGTAGATATTCTTCCAACATGCCATTTATCCTCTCCGTCTGTCCATCTGTTTGCGGATGATTGCTTGTGGAGAACTTGAGTTGAGTGCCAATCAACTCAAACAACGCAGTCCAAAACCTACCAGTGAATCGTGCGTCTCTGTCAGACACGATGTCTAAAGGAATACCCCATAGTTTGATAATGTTTTTGAAGAAGAGTTTGGCCGTATTCTCAGCAGAAACAGCATGCGGTGCTGCTATGAACGTCGCATACTTAGAGAAACGGTCCACCACAACAATAATCGATCTACAATTGTCTATCTTAGGAAGATTGACGATGTAATCCATGGAGAAGCTCATCCACGGTCTCTCTGGAATGGGCAATGGCTCCAGTAGTCCTGCCACTTTCTTTCGTTCTGTCTTGTCTTGCTGACAAATAAGACACGTCTTTACATACTGTTCCACGTCATTCTCCATTCGTGGCCAGTAATAGCTTCGAGACAGCAGCGCCAATGAACGTTCTTGACCTGGATGAATAGCCCAAGGGGAGTCATGAGTTTCTTTCAATGACTCTTTCCGCAGACACCTAGTCAGTGGCACGAAGGGATGATGACCCTTGGCATAGAGAACTCCTTCCTCTACCCAAAACTTCTTGGTTATGCCTTCAGCAACTTGCTTAAGCAATCGACCAGTCACCTGATCCTTCACTGTTTCAGTCTTAATCCTGTCCAACATGGTCCCTCAACTCGTACCAATGAGTTAATGTATGATTCGGGACCTAGGTTGCGACTCAATGCATCTGCAACAACGTTGCTTTTGCCTGTTTTATACTTCATCTCATAATCAAACTCTGCCAAAAAGTCATGCCATTGAGCTTGTTTCGGCGTCAGCTTTTTCTGTGTAAGAAAGAAACTGGTTGTTGAATTGTCTGTTCGCACAATGAATTTTGCACCTAGCAAGTAGTGTCTCCATGTCCTTAGATAGTGCACTACTGTCGTCATCTCCTTCTCATGGGTGGAGTAACGCTGCTCAGTTTCATTCAGTTTGCGGCTCTCAAATACAATAGGGTGTTCTCCTTGCATAAGAACACCACCAATCGCATGATCAGAAGCATCAGTGTGGACTTCAAGTAACTTCTCAAAGTCAGGCAGTTTTAATATGGGTTCCGTAGACACCCAGTGCTTCAATCGATCAAAGCACTCCTGGCATCTTTCAGACCAGTTTCATGGTCTATCTTTCTTCAAAAGGTCAGTCAGGACTGCAACCTTCCGAGAATATCCCTCGATGAAGCGTCTATAGTAATTGGCCAACCCCAAGAAGGACCTTAGTTCAGTCACTTTTTTTTTGTGCAGGCCAATCTATTATTGCATGTATCTTCTTAGAGTCCATTTTCACCCCCCCCCTACAAATTATATGTCCTAGGAAAGTGATTTGGCGCAGCCAAATTCACACTTCTCAGGTTTTACATACAACTGATGTTCTCTCAATGTGGACAGCACCTTCCTAAGGTTGTCCAGATGTTCATCTAATGAACCACTATATACTACAATGTCATCAAGATAAACAACCACAAAACGATCAATATAATCACGAAACACATTGTTGATTAAAGTACAGAAAGTAGCAGGCGCATTTGTTAAGCCAAATGGCATTACATGGAATTCAAAAGAACCATAGCGTGTTACACAAGCTGCCTTCGATTCATCTCCTTCCGCAATTCGCATCTGCCAATAACCGGATCGCAAATCCAGTTTGCTGAAGATCGTTGCCTTGGACAACCGATCGAACAAATCTGTTACTAAGGGAACAGGGTATTTATTCTTGACCGTTATTTTATTGAGAGCACGGTAATCAACACACATCCGGAGAGCTCCATCCTTCTTCTTCTCGAAAAGCACTGGTCCACCATAGGGAGCTTTGGATGGTTGGATGAAACCAGCATTCAGTAGTTCATCCAATTGCCTCCTGAGTTCAGCCAATTCGGAAGGGGCCATCCTGTAAGGAGCCTGTGCTGGGGGTCAAGTTCCAGGCATCAACTCGATCTGATGGTCCACAGCACGTCGTGGGGGTAACTCTTGTGGTAATTCTGGGGGCATAACATCAGCAAATTCCCCTAACAGTGACTGAACTTCTGCTGGACAGTCATCTGAATTGCGTTCTGCTTCCACTAATGTTGCCAATATGGTTAGATGGCCTTTCCATAAACCATCCTTGATCATTAAGGCAGATAATACTTGAATCATCTCAGGTTCTTTGATCTTTGGGACGAAACAAGGGCAGTGTTCGTCACCAATAAAGATTCCTCCCAAGTGTGACATAATCGCCACTTTTGCTTTGACGAAGAAGTCGAATCCCAGAATCACTTCAAAGTCATCTAGGGGTACAATCATAAAATTACAGAGACTAGACCACTGACCTATCCTTAGAGTCACATCATTGGCCATTCCAGTGATGGGTTTTGCCTCTGAATTCACTGCCTTCATTCGACTTTGGCCTTTAGTCAAGGGAAGACCAAGTCGAGGCACCACTCGTTTAGCAACGAAGTTTTGAGTGGCACCTGTGTCCACCATTACTGATGCTGAATTCCCATTCAACGCCACTTTTACATAGATCAGACTGTTGGTCTAAGGGGGTCCTTCACTCTAAATTGCATTCAGAAGTTGCAGAGGATTGACTCTACTAGGTTCATCCGGCTTTCGCTCCTCCTCCACAACAAGGGCATTCAATTTTTCCTTCTTCGGACAATCACGAGCCCGATGGGAGCCTCTGCAAATGAAACAGCCAGAGTCTGCCTTGAAAGACTTTCCCTACTGATTTCCATTCTATGGCTATTTCTCCTTACTGCCACCGTCACCATTTTTCTTCTTGCCCTTCTTTGAACCACCTTTGTTGTTGTTCTTGGATTTTCCAGCATCTTTATTCTCTACTTTGGCTGCTTTGAAATCTACCAAAGCTTCCGCAGCAGCCATGGCAGATGGCAAGTCCTTGACTCCCTGCCTTCGTAACTCTGCCTGCGCCCAGCCCTGTAGTCCAGACATGAAGTTAAACAGTTTATCATCCTCTGACATGTTTTTGATATCTAACATGAGGGACGAAAACTGTTTCACATAGTCACGGACCGGACCAGTTTCTTTGAGTTTTCGAAGAGTCTCACAAGCAATCCATGCAACATTACATGGCAAGAATTGTTCCTTCAATTCCTTTCTTAGTGATTCCCATGTTATAATTGGTGCACGACCTGCACTCAAGTCATCGTCCACCCTCGTCCGCCACCAGAGTTTAGCATCACCAGATAAGTACATACTGGTGATTGTGACTCTTTCTTCTTCGGGAATATGGGCAGCAGAGAAATGTTATTCCATATCCCACAAGAAATTCTCCAGTTCCTTTGCATTACGGGCACCAGCAAAGGGTTTTGGTTCTAGAACCTTAACCCTCCTATTCTCTTTTGTAGAACCACTGGTTCGAATGGCTCTCTTGAAGAGAGTCATTTCATCAGAGAAAGACTCCATTTGTTCCTTGAAGAAGTCTATGGTTGATTGCACATCAACCTTCAATTCTTCGAATTGAGCAATAACTTCTGCAAGGGACATCTCCAGGGACCCTATTTTCTCTATTATTGCCATAATCTTTGGACCATGGGTGATATGGTCTGCAATGGTCTCAGATAGACCATCTACAGTCTCTTCCAGACGAACGACTGTATCCCGCACTTGCTCCAATGCATTCTTAGACATGGCTGTGAGAAGAAATGCACCATCAGTTTCGAAAAACCTTAGCTCTGATACCAGTTGTCACGGGGTAAATTTTTCGCACTAAGAATACACCGCACAGCACTAAGATTTCTCTTAGTCAGCATATCAACAACCACACAGCACACTCACAGAAATGCAAGAGCAGAAGGGACAACACAACTATTGATTAATTAGGCACCAGCCTGTTTCTCTTATTAATCAAAACTGGGAATTACAACTCTTACAATTGTTTACACTCAGATGCTACAGTTACAAGTTAGTCTCAGATCTCCTGGGTATAAACGTCCGAGATTGACGAAATGGAGTTTTCGACCACTTCCCGGACCCCAATGCACAAATCCTTCCACACACTGATTGTTCAACCTGTTTAACATGTATTCAAAACATTAAACGTGCATTTGTTCCTAGAAAACACATGGTTGGTCGAGTGGTTAAATATGCCGCACGCAGCACCCGCACGACGTCGACCGCAGCACCTGCACGTCGTCGCTCGCAGCAGCCGCAGCACGCGAACGGCATTGCTCACAGCAGCGTGTACACTGTCAATCTTCGCAGCACGACGACTGCACTTACCACGTGCAGTACAACACTGCACACACCACATGCAGCACAGCACGTCGTGCACGTCCACCACACCAGCGACCGAGAGGCAATACTCATCCGCACCAAGGGATTAATGTTCACCAGTGAACTTCCAAAACACAGTCCATATGCACCAATTAACTGTTTGTGCTATGGTTGAGTCTATAACTGCCCAACCCACCGCACCATCTGCGCACCAACGCAGCTTTAGCGTTTTAAGGGCTAACACCTACCAGGTTACAAGATTAAAAAGGCAATCAGGGACCCTAACCATAAGATTGTTTCTTCAACATTGTGCAATGATCAACAAAATTGGACGCTCTAACATTTGCAGGTATGTTTTGTGGCAAGCATTCATGATTTCTTTCTTATCTAGAATTTTAGAAATTTTTACGCTACTACAGTTGAGTTATTGTCTCTCTAGAATTCCAAATGACATGTTTGATAGAGGAAAACTCTACAAACTGAAATTTCAAATGACGATTTTGCCATGTAGAATTATCACGTATCCACTTTATTTAATGTTATTCAGCCATTGCCATTCCAAAATTCCACTTTAGGGGGTAGCATTTGGAGACAAGAAATTTTGTCCCACACATGGAGATTTTAGATACTCATATCCCATTGAACATTTAAATTGCTGGAATTAAAGAGAATTCGAAATTTATTTGTGACTTTTCAAATGAGTTGAAAGAGTTGGAAATCAAAATTCAAGTAAACAAAACATGGCAATAGTGTTGACGGAAGAAGTAAAATCACTACAAATGCCCCCTCTTCTCTACAAATTTTCAAGTCAGATCTCCTAAATACTTTTTATACTCAGTAGGCATCTATCTATAAATATTATAAAATAAAAACCATGGATGGAAAGTCTTGTCATGTGTCTCATTCAGAAACAATCTAAAATTTTTATTATTTTGACACTGGGCAGTACTTCTTCTTTAGTAATTTTTCATCTTAAATTGATTTCGACATTTGGCATTTCTTATGTGCCACGTGTTTTGTATTAAATTTTAGAAAATAAAAATAAAACAATCAATTAGCATTAAGCTCCCCAAAGCATAGATATTCTCATAAAGAGGTGGCTACTCATTTCCCGTTGCAATCACACATAAACCAAAGTGCTCATTCTCTCCACTATTATCTGTATTAACTCTCCTCACATTTTCTTAAGCATTTAATATCCAGGTGTTTCTTCTTTTCCCAATAATTATTTCCACTTTTAATCTCTTCATCTTCTTCTTCCTATATTCCTATTTAGCATATATTGATATATTAAATCTCGCTGTACCCAATACAAGATCATCTCGTTGTACCCTTGTATTTCTTCTTTTCCCAACAAGTATTTTCATTTTTTATGTCTTCAGCTTCTTCTTTCTATATTCCTTTTAATTTAGCATAAAATTAGTTGAATCTCGCTTTACCCGATGCAATTTCATCTCTTGGTAATCAGCAAGTATTTTATTTCTGCACTCTTCACTATACAAGTTCATCCCTTTTGTTTATGATAGCTGAGCTATAAAATGGTTTCAATCAAAGGAAACCCTTGGTAGAAGTCCCAAACTTAAATTTATTCTTGATTTCAATTTCTTTATCTGAAGGTTGTTATTCTATTATTTCATAATGGCTGAACCTATTAATTTTATTGCTGACCTTACCCCTTCAAAAGACGAATGGATGATCAAAGTTTGAGTGATTCGACTCTGGAAACAGCCTAATTTTCTGCAACCCCAATTGGGAGACAATGTTGAGTTGGTGCTTTTAGATGAGAATGTATTATCTAAAACCATTTACATTTTTGTTTGCTATTCTTAATTTAAGTTCCATGTTTGAGTTTGAGCTTCTTATTCTTCTTTAATCTAGGGTGGGAGGATCCAAGCATCTGCTAGAGGTACTCTTCGGATTAAGGATCAATTGGTTGAAGGCAGCGTTTATGAATTCTCCAACTTTGGAGTGGCTTTGAATACGCAGATGTATAAACCAATAAGGCATGTATACAAGCTGACCTTCAACTTAAGAACAACCTTAACTGTGGGACCAACATCAATCATTCCCATGTATGGATTTTCCCTATCAATTTTGATGACATTGTCAATAAAACAAAGGAAGAAGCTTATTTAGTTGGTAAGGTCATCTTCCTTATTAAACACATGATAGTGTTTAGATATTATATGTCGATTTTCTAATATAATATTTTCTAACATTGCCTTATTATACATTTTAAGATGTAATTGGATTGCTTACTGGTGTTGGTGGTTTGAAAGAGATTTTCATTAAAGGAAAGCAAACAAATTTGGTTGAAGTAGAGTTGGACAATCTTCGGTTGCTACTCTCTCTTTTGTTTCTCATTCTTATGTTGCTCATTATTATATAATTATCTATACTAAATCTATTTTATTTCATCTTCTTAAAATTATTTTCTTCTTTCCTCAGTGGTACAAAACTGAAGTGCACATTATGGAAAGGATTTGCTGATCAAATGCTTTCATTTATGAATAATAGTATTGCTGGGCCTGTTGTTGTTATCGTACAATTTGCCAAAATGAAAATGTTCAGAGATATCATGTCATCTTATTTTTTCCACTTATTATTTTCATTTTTTTTTGGAAATATTATTTTTTAATTTTAAAAAATTGTAGGTTTGATGGGAATATCCAGTACAAAGTTCAGTTCAAGGCTGTTCAATAATACTGAACTCCTTGAGGTTATGGAGTTTAAATCTATGTCAGTGTCTAAATTTTGTTTTCATTGAAGTATGCAATTGATGTATACTCATATTTGAATATCTTTAATTCCTAGAATTCCTTCTGAAGAATCCTCAAGCACTCATTCATTGAGTTAGTTGCAGACACCGTCATCTTACTCAATGTCCGATGATTTCCTTAATCAAACTATGAGGAAGACCATTGTAGAACTTAAAGACTGTAGAGAGATTACCCAGATGTTTATTTCTTTATTTTTATCATTTTTTGATTTATTTCCTATTGTAAATGCCATTTATTATGTGAAAATTGCAAATTTTGTGCTGTAGGAAATATCTTGTGTGACTATTACCACCATTAAGGAAATTCAGCCTAACTTGAATTGGTGGTATAAGGGGTGTAAAGGCAGGAGGTGTGTTGGTGGTGTTACTCTGGATTTTGAAAAGTAGTATTGCAAAAAATGCAAGAATCATTGGCCAAATTACGTTCCAAAGTAAAGTTTGGATTAAGTTCACAACTTTTGTTACTATATTTATATATTTAAAGATTAAGTTTATTTCTCATTACTCATCTTCTGTTTTTACTGTTAATTAGATTTTGCATTCAAATTAGAGTGGTAGATGAGACTGATGCTGCTTCTTTCGTTATATTTGATAAAAATGCTATGAATATTTTGAAGATTTCTGCACCCGATCTGCACGAATTGCATATCAGAAGAGTAAATTCATCCCTGTTGTTAAAAAGTATTTTTTAATAAAATAGTTTAATCGTGGATGATTTATATAGTTTAATTTCTTCTTTATTTTTAGGGTGGTGATTTAGCCAAATATCCTCATGAACTGGATGTTTTGAAAGATAAAACTTTTCTCTTCAAAGTTAACATAAAAAAACAAAACATCATTCAATTGGGAGAATCCTCTTTTCAAGTAGGAAAAGTGTGCACTGACGAGAGCATCATTGAAGATTTTGTTAAGGAAGTGAAAGCAAATGAGGTTTGTAACTTTTGTTATAAGCTTGCTTTCTTAATGTGTGTTCTTTCGTTTTTATATTCTTTATCATTGAAACTATCTTATCATCTTAAAGGATGCTTCTGACATAAGGACCTCTTCTGTTGATAATGAACAACCTTCAGATGATGACGGTCTAAAATTATTGGTAATAATTAATTTTTTAAACTTTAATTTTCATGTTATGATATCCCTATGGTAGAGTTGTTTTAATGATGTTTTGATTATCTATTCAGGCGATCAATTCCCAGACATGTGACAGTGTGACTGATATTGTCACACCTTTAAAGAGGAGTTATGTAGAAGTTGAAGGAAATAGAACTGCAGATGGTGAAGGCGAGTTGTCCTCCACTAAGCCGAAACAACGATTGATCAATATAAAGGTTAAGAAAGATTGATGGTCAAGTAAATAAAGATTGAGGGACAATCTATTAAGATAGAGAAGAATTGATAATGAAGTAGCATAAGAGTTTTTCTGAGTGTCCTATTGAGTAGAAATCCATTGTGTTGAATAAATATTATGTTATGTTTTAGGGCCCGTTGGATATATACAGAATAAAATATTTACAGATTTAATTATTGCAAGAATAAAATAGTATAGAATAGAATAATGTAATATTATTATATTACAACATTTTTGCTGTTTGGCGATTTTTGAAGAATCTTACAGATTTTAAATTGAGTTGGTTGTTGGAAGGTGCTATGATTAAAGTAAATTACATTATTAGAATAATTTTTTACTAAATATTTTAATTTTAATGTAATTTACCACATCTGGATAAAAACGTAGTGTGGTATAGTAAAGTTCAACTGAAATATTTTTACCTTAAGTTTCTTTTCTTTTATCACATAAAACCATGGTAAAATATAGTAAAGTCAATAAAAAAAACAACGAGTTTACAACTCTCTCTCCCACTTTGTTTTACTACACACTTCATTTCACCTTACTTTACCTCACATTTACTATGATATGACATCAATCTTTATTTTACTTTACCACACTTATAAACAAGTCACTTTTACTTACCATATAAAACTACGATAAAATGTGATAAAGTAAAGTTGAATAAAAAGAAAATACTTTACCATTCCTTCCCACTTTACTTTACCAAATATTTCATCCCACCTTTACTTTACCCCACCTTTACTGTACTGTGACATTTACTTTTACTTTACTTTACCATACATGTAACATCATGATGGATTTGAAAGTCTTTACTTTACTCTACCACTTTGTAATCGTCATTTTGAAAGATTCTTATCTTATAGAAAGTTTTCTACATGGTGGAGCTGTAGGAGAAAATATTGAGCTTTTTGAAAGAAAAGAATATTTTCTTTAAGTTTTTCTTGGGTTACCAAACGCACAAAATTCTTTTCTTTAGAAAATGAAAGATTATTTTCTATAAAAGATTATTTTCTTGTGTTTTCTTGTGCATCCAAATAGGCCCTTATGAGTTAGGTTGAGTCACTGTAAGGTCTCTTTGTGGACTTTGTGTTCCCTGTTGTTTAGTGTCATGTTCTGTATTGGCATTTTGTGCCTTTGTTTAAGTGTCTGATTCTTCAGGATCAAAGTGACTAATTTCTATTGTGGTGCAAAATTTTACATGTTTTTAATGAGTTATTTTTTTTGTGATATAACAAATGGTCATTGGAATTGATATTCTTGAAAATTGAAATATAAGATAAACTGGTGCATGTGTAATTAGCCTATGAATAGGGGGAACATGTTCATAGATGTGGTATCTTTATTACTTCTGGATGCAATTAAGCGATAAATTACTTTTTTAAATGGACATATATAATAAATCACAATAAATCTTTTAAACTCTACTTTTTTTACATCATCATATATTGTCATGGTAGTTGCACACTATATCTTTAATATTATACTATTTCCCTGCCAATAGTCATTTTGTTGATGAGATATCTAATTGACATAATTAACTTAAGTAAGGTAGCACTTTCATTGAAAAAGTAACTATATAAAAACAGTGCCACCTTAATTTCTGCTATCTATTACTCTTTCCTTGCTAGTGAAATGTTGATTAAAGACCAAGAAAATGGCCTTGCTAAACTGGTAGAATTTGTTTACTCGAGTTTTTTGGAGAACAACATTGATCCTAATTTTTTTCAAAAACGCGCAATTCTATCTCATACATTTATAGAAGTTGCAATGCTCAATGAATACTTAATGTCCTTCATTCCAGGAGATGAGAGAACCTATTTAAGTTCAGACACCATTTGCAAGGAAGATGCAAATTTCGAAAATGAGGAAGACACCTTTTCTCCTGATATTTTGAATACTTTCACAAGCTTTTGGACTTCCAAATCATAAGCTAAACTTTAAAGTTGGGGTCCCCGTAATGCTGTTGAGGAACATTGATCAATCAAATGGCTTATGCAATGGAACGAGGTTGCTAATTACGAAATTGGGTAACCATCTAATTGAAGCTAAGATTCTTTCAGGTAACAACATAGGCTAGATTGTCCTAATCCCACGAATGACCATGACGCCATCTAGTCATACGTTGCCAGTTAAATTCAAACGGAGGCAATTTCCTCTAGTTAGGTGTTTTGCCATGACTATAAAAAAAGGTCAAGGGCAAACTCTCTCCCATGTTGGAATTCACCTTCCAAGGCCTGTTTTTAGCCATGGGCAATTGTATGTTGCTCTCTCAAGAGTTAAAAGTAAACAAGGACTGAAAACTCTGATCATAGACGATGCAGGTTAGATTTCAAACAAGACAACTAACATGGTGTTCAAAGAAGTATTCCATAGATTGACATAGGTTAGTGAACACAATTCATTGCAACTTATATTACGTATTATACTATTCTGTCAAAAAAAAAAAAAACCTTTATGAAAAAATTGCAGATTTATTCAACAATTCATTTTGACTGTTCTTTTCTTTCAAAAATTACAGATTTATTCAACATTTGATGCTGTTGTGACTTCTACTTTCAAACATAGCCTATATGTTAAAATTGTTGATCATGTGAAGTGATTAAGTCTGCAATAGTTTCTCATGTCAACCAAAAACTACTGGCAAGGTTAGTTCCATAAAGCTTCAATTTCTCTACCTTTTATGTATTATTGCATTTGTGTATATGTCTAATGTTGTATTATGTAAAATATAGAATTTATAATTTTCAATCTGTTCTTAATAATTTTATGTATAATAATAGGAAAATAAAATAAAACATATCGAAGTATACTTAGCAATTTTTTTTTTATCATTTAGCTATTCATTAACATTTTGATCCTTGATTCTAATCTGTGTTATATATTTTTTTATTAGATTCACGAAATCAAGAAAGTGAATGTTAACAACAGGCTTGGTATTCCTTTCTAGCTGTTCACATTCTTTTTCTCTTTAACTTTATTCACGATAGAGATTCACCTATCTAAATTTTACCAAAATTTTTAAAGATTTTTTTAATACCATAACCAAAAATCAATTTAAAATATCAGAAAACTATTGATATTATCTATTTGTTTGAGGAAATATGTTCGTCCACGTGCAAAGTACGGGTATTGACTAGTGTTTTCAAAGAGAGACCATAGCGGAAAGTCCCTGGAGGTGTCTCACCATGCAGCAACCCCATGTTAAATACATGGGTGGGGCCCACTTTTGGACAATCAAAACCGTTCTCCAGCCGTAAGACCCATTGAATACTCTGTATTTAAATACTGAAAGTGGATTTCAGTGGGCCAACCAATGGATTGATCACCGGGTTTTACATATGAGAGACTCCTTCCATTTCTACCCATTAAAAAGCGGATGTAAAGAAAGTTAATCCCGGATTCTAAAATGATTTGATGCTACAGTGGCCATCTCACTAATTTAAATGAGAATTTGTTATTTGATCACTACAATGGGTGCTAGGGCTAATAAGAGATTCAGGTTTTTCAAAGGTGGGCCCCATCCATGTATTTAACATGGGCGCTGCACCATACCACCATGCAGCAATGATGCATGGTAGTTCAGCCCTAGTTAGTTTCACATTAATGCACCACCAATCCAGTGTAGAAAAGAAGAGGAGGTGTTTTTTTTTCCAAACCCCAACCTTGGTCTGTGGGTCTAAAGAGTCGACCCTAAATGACACTGGCTTAGTCGGCTAAAGGACTGGCTTAGTCCATTGTTGTTGACTTGGCCTAAACACATGAGTGATTCTTAGGATGCACATCATAAGGCATCTTCCTCTAAAACAATATGCTAAAAATGATACAGATTGCCCAACTGGTCGGGCTGAATGATACATCCTTTTCGGTTCCTAGCAAGGGGGCTGGGACCATGATAGTACCTGCATACGCATACGTGGGGAGAGAGTTGTAAGTGTGAGATCCCACACATAAGAAAGGAGTCCAAACAAGTGGAAAAATGGTAGGACACCCAAAGAGCGAACCTTGGACAGTTGGGCGAGGCGAGAAGCAAGGGTGATCAACCCTTGGTTTTCCAACTGTGAATGTGTTTGTCTCCTGCGAGTCCCACAATGGTTTATGATTTTAGATCTACTCCATCCACAAGAGCCTGACCATCTTGAATTGGGCTTTGATTGAATCCGAAATATGCCATTTCAAGTAGCGAGATTGAACCCAAAGGATGCCATTTCAATTGGGGGCGGGATGTTCCCTCTTAGATTAAAAGCATTGATCAAAATCCGTGCACGGCAATTATTTAAAAGTCCCATAAGTGAAAATCACCCTAGGGAGCTGTTCACCCGAGCTGCAGCTTAGTTTTAAACTAAGCTGCAGTGTGCCAACTGCCCGTGTGCCATCGAGAGAGAGTATTCGCTGATCAAGTGGCCCGCCAAAAATTTCATTCCCTCTCCTCTCCATCCCTAATCGCTCTCTCTGCATTTCAAAAAACAAACGCAGACATCTCCCGAGCTCTCCCAGCGACGCACCCTCCCTCTCGGACAGAGAATCTCTCCCAGCGCCTCTCTCTCTCTCCCATCGTCTCTCTACCTCTCCCAGCGCCTCTCTCTCTCTCCCATTTCCTCTCTCTCTCTCCCTGCGCAGATCTCCCTCTCTCTCCCTGCGCAGATCTCCCTCTCTCTCCTCCATCGAATCCCTCTCTCTCTCTCCCTGCGACGCTCTCTCTCTCTCTCCCTGCGACGCTCTCTCTCTCTCTCCCATCGCCTCTCTCTCTCTCCCTGCGGGGATCTCCCTCTCTCTCCCTGCGCAGATCTCCCTCTCTCTCCTCCATCGAATCCCTCTCTCTCTCCCTGCGACGCTCTCTCTCTCTCTCCCATCGCCTCTCTCTCTCTCTCTCTCTCCCTGCGCAGATCTCCCTCTCTCTCCCTGCGCAGATCTCCCTCTCTCTCCTCCATCGAATCCATCTCTCTCTCTCCCTGCGCCTCTCTCTCTCTCTCTCTCCCAGCGCATTTCTATCTCTCCCTGCGCAGATCTCTCTCTCTCTTTCCAGCGAATCCCTCTCTCTCTCTCCCTGCGCGTCTCTCTCTCTTCCAGCGAAACACTCTCTCTCTCTCTCCCTGCGCGTCTCTCTCTTCCAGCGAAACACTCTCTCTCTCTCTCCCTGCGCGTCTCTCTCTCCCAGCGACTGTCTCCCTCCCTCGATCGCAGCGACTCTCCCAGCGGCTCTTAGAGGCGACGAAGACTCTGGTTCTCTCTCTCCGAGTGGTATCTCTCTCTCTCTGTTCCGGCGCTTCTCTCTCTCCCAGCGCTCTCTGTTCCAGCGGATCTCCCAGCGGCTCTCTCTCTCGATCGAACTCTCTCTCTCGATCAGCGATACTGAGAGAGAGGCGATGAAATCGATCAGCCATCTGAAAATTTGAGGACTCCCCTGCTCTGCGACCTGTTCTCTCTCAGCGGATCTCTCTCTCTCTACCAGCGCTCTCTCTCTCCCAGCGGATCTCTCTCTCTGTGCAATTCGCCTCAGGTGACTCTGGACTGAGCACGACCATTGTTCTCTCTTATAAGCTCTGTAAATCACCCATGTTAATTATCTCATTGCAATGTGCAGCGACTTGGTACTGCCCAGCTCAATCGCATCGAAGCATTCGTCTGAGTTAAGTCTGGACTGTTACTCGTCTTCATCATGTTTGGATTTCTTGAAATGGTTTGATCATATTTTAGAAGTGGTTTGTTCCTCCTAATTGATTGGATTTGTTGAAAATGGTTTGATCATATGTTACAGATGCTCTGCTACCCTTCTTGTTATTAATTGTTGAAATTGTTCTTGCAATTTTTATTCTTTTTGTCAATTTCTTGATGTATTGGAAATATTCATTTACTGTAAAAATAATTGATTCAAAACTATGTGTACAGTTCGGTATTTGCTTACACATGTCTTCGTCAGCGTCGTCTCAACTACGAAAATTAGAGTGGGCGCCAAAGTGCCCATGTGGGTATGGGTATATGATTTTAAAGACGTCCCGAACAGCCCACAATCCAGGTCGAAGATTTTATAAATGTCCTGACTTACACGTAAGTATCCTTAGATTCTAACTTCACTCATTAATGTATATTTCCGCTCTTAAATTAATGTTGCATTTCATATGAATTTCTGTGTAGGGAGAAAGAGGTTGTGGGTTGTTGATTTGGAAGGATGATGTAGAGGCCGATTATACAGATAATGGTAATTATGGACGTGCGCAAAACGAAAGTAGAATGGCAGAAACGAGAACGACAATGGAAGAGCTGAAGCATGAGATTAAGCATGAAATCCAGCTTTTAAGAAAGAGTGTAGAAGCTCAGCATATCGAGCAGAAACGCACACATTACCGTAGCTATGTAATAATGATTTTTCTACTCTTTGTTGCATATGCATGGAGCTCAGCCATGTGTTCAACGATGTGTAAATATTTCCCACGCATGTTGTATTTGGGTTGAAATATAATGTTGAAATTCTAGTGTGTTTTTATATTTATTGGGTGCCATTGACGTTCTCATTTTATTCTCATTTTGGATAACTGTAGATTGAAAGTGTGTGATTGGAAAACTGACCATACTAAGTCCTTTTGTTCCAAAAATTGCAGTTATCAAGTGTCCCATGTGGTCTTTAAGTCCTCAAAATTTCATTGAGAAACTCACATGGAAAGTGGGGTAATCAGCATACTAAACAGGGGTATCCGGTCCAATTTTCTATGTTTCAGCAACATGAGCCAGTTTCGTTCAAAATGCGTGCGATCGGAAAACTGACCAAACTAAGTCCTTATGTTCCAAAAAATTGCAGATTTCAACTCTCCCATATCCTCTTTAAGTCCCCGAAATTTGAGAGGAAAACTCAAATGGGAAGTGGGGTAATCAGCCCTTCAAACATGGGTACCCTGTCAAGTTTTCAGCAGCAAACAGACCTGAGCCAGTTTCGTTCAAAATGCGTGCGATCGGAATACTGACCAAACTAAGTCCTTATGTTCCAAAAAATTGCAGATCTCCTCTATCCCATGTCCTCTTTAAGTCCCCGAAATTTGAGAGGAAAACTCAAATGGGAATTGGGGTAATCAGCCCTTCAAACATGGGTACCCTGTCAAGTTTTCAGCAGCAAACAGACCTGAGCCAGTTTCGTTCAAAATGTGTGCGATCGGAAAACTGACCAAACCAAGTCATTTTGTTCCAAAAAATTGCAGATTTCCTCTCTCCCATGTCCTCTTTAAGTCCCCGAAATTTGAGAGGAAAACTCACATGGGAAGTGGGGTAATCAGCCCTTCAAACATGGGTACCCTGTCAAGTTTTCAGCAGCAAACAGACCTGAGCCAGTTTCGTTCAAAAATGTGTGCGATCGGAAAACTGACCAAACCAAGTCATTTTGTTCCAAAAAATTGCAGATTTCCTCTCTCCCATGTCCTCTTTAAGTCCCCGAAATTTGAGAGGAAAACTCACATGGGAAGTGGGGTAATCAGCCCTTCAAACATGGGTACCCTGTCAAGTTTTCAGCAGCAAACAGACCTGAGCCAGTTTCGTTCAAAATGTGTGCGATCGGAAAACTGACCAAACCAAGTCATTTTGTTCCAAAAAATTGCAGATTTCCTCTCTCCCATGTCCTCTTTAAGTCCCCAAAATTTGAGAGGAAAACTCACATGGGAAGTGGGGTAATCAACCCTTCAAACATGGGTACCCTGTCAAGTTTTCAGCAGCAAACAGACCTGAGCCAGTTTCGTTCAAAATGTGTGCGATCGGAAAACTGACCAAACCAAGTCATTTTGTTCCAAAAAATTGCAGATTTCCTCTCTCCCATGTCCTCTTTAAGTCCCCGAAATTTGAGAGGAAAACTCAAATGGGAAGTGGGGTAATCAGCCCTTCAAACATGGGTACCCTGTCAAGTTTTCAGCAGCAAACAGACCTGAGCCAGTTTCGTTCAAAATTGGTGCGATCGGAAAACTGACCAAACCAAGTCATTTTGTTCCAAAAAATTGCAGATTTCCTCTCTCCCATGTCCTCTTTAAGTCCCCAAAATTTGAGAGGAAAACTCACATGGGAAGTGGGGTAATCATCCCTTCAAACATGGGTACCCTGTCAAGTTTTCAGCAGCAAACAGACCTGAGCCAGTTTCGTTCAAAATTGGTGCGATCGGAAAACTGACCAAACCAAGTCATTTTGTTCCAAAAAATTGCAGATTTCCTCTCTCCCATGTCCTCTTTAAGTCCCCAAAATTTGAGAGGAAAACTCACATGGGAAGTGGGGTAATCATCCCTTCAAACATGGGTACCCTGTCAAGTTTTCAGCAGCAAACAGACCTGAGCCAGTTTCGTTCAAAATGTGTGCGATCGGAAAACTGACCAAACCAAGTCATTTTGTTCCAAAAAATTGCAGATTTCCTCTCTCCCATGTCCTCTTTAAGTCCCCGAAATTTGAGAGGAAAACTAAAATGGGAAGTGGGGTAATCAGCCCTTCAAACATGGGTACCCTGTCAAGTTTTCAGCAGCAAACAGACCTGAGCCAGTTTCGTTCAAAATTGGTGCGATCGGAAAACTGACCAAACCAAGTCATTTTGTTCCAAAAAATCGCAGATTTCCTCTCTCCCATGTCCTCTTTAAGTCCCCAAAATTTGAGAGGAAAACTCACATGGGAAGTGGGGTAATCATCCCTTCAAACATGGGTACCCTGTCAAGTTTTCAGCAGCAAACAGACCTGAACCACAACATAACATGGGATGAAATCTCACATCCATTCCATAGCACACAACATAAAACAACAGTAATGAAATCTCACATCCATTCAAACATTTTGTGACTGTTTCACCCACAACATAAAACAACAGTAATGAAATCTCACATCCATTCCACCATCATGTTCATACATTTTGTGACAGTTTCAACCACAACATAAAACAACAGAATTGACCAAACTCACATCCATTCCACCATCATGTTCATACATTTTGTGACAGTTTCAACCACAACATAAAACAACAGAATTGACCAAACTCACAGCCATTCCACCATCATGTTCATACATTTTGTGTCTGTTTCACCCACAACATAACAAAATAAAAAACAAAACTCACTACCAAGAACACATCACGAAACTGTCAGACACCATTGTTGATGAAACTCATCGTTGCACTTTATCTGCACAAATGGAATAACATACTCAGAAAATTGAATCATGATCTATAAAACAATTTATGGGTAAATACCTTTTCATTTGTGTATCATATGATTTCTTCATCAGAGCTTTCACTACTATCACAGTTAGAACCAAGTGACTGGCTTGGCTCAACAGCAACTGACCTGTCATATTTTGTTATAATTAATAGTTTTACATGCAACACGGGGTAAAAAAAAATCAAAAAAATTTATGTTCAATTGTTTACCTGTTCAGCAATACCGGACAGTTTCGCTTGTCATGTGATACACCGCGCTTGTTGCAGCCCTTACAAAGACGTCCTTTTGTTGCCTTTTCCTTCGAAGATTTAAGTCTCTTCGCGCGTCCTTTCGTCACAACATGCGCTGGTTCATGATATTCAATCATATTACTGTCCACAACTCCTTTCCCATGAGCGATGCTTGAATCTTCTGTGTTGTTTAACGTAAGCTGACTTATCTTCATTTCCAATTCCGCATGAGCACTAACCAAAGTGTCGAAACCTTCAGTAGAATTACTAGCTTTGTCAATAAGGCCTGCAAAAAATACATGACAGGTGACTATGTCGAGCCAAGCATTGATTAACACCGGCAGAGTCGCCCGATTCAAGAACGTCTACAAAAACATCTTTATTGACACCCTTCGTCCATCGCTTCATAATGTAACACTCGGGTAAACACAGTATAGATAAATGCTTCAAGACGGACAAAACATGACAACAAGGGATGCCAACAAATTCAAACTTTCTGCAAGAACAATATGCATGCAACTCGTCTTTTTTCCATAAAACCTCTCTTTCAATTTCATTTTCGTCAAAATAATTCTTCACAACAAACTTACAGCTCATATCATCCTCGTATACAAGCTTCTCGCCCAGTGATGTGGTGGTGAGTAACTCTTCTTGAAACTTATAAAATATGTTTCTTGTATACACTTCAGCCATCTGCCTTTCCATTGGTGAACGTGTCTTCATTTTGGGCCTCCCATTGCTATTCTCAAAATCCTCTTTCTTTTCAAGATATCGTAAACGTTCAACCCCGGCGTCAAAACGCAGGATGAAATCAAGCAGAGAATTCTTGAACTCTACATACTGCTTCACAAATGCATTCATACTTTCACTTCTTTGAGTTGTTGACATGCCAGCAAAGAAATCTTTCTTCAAATATGCCGGAACCCACATTTGACGAATCTTAAATATATCCGCCAACCAAGCATTATCAACAAGCTTATTTTTTGTTATGATCTGATTCCAAATATTTTCAAACTGAGAAGGATTGTCAGAGTTATGAACACATTCTTTGATCTTATCTATTAAACCCTCATTGTGAACATGAACCCCTCCTAAATTCGAAGGCAACTTATCCAAAATGTGCCATAAGCAAAACCGATGAATAGTATTTGGCATGACATTCTTTATAGCTTTTGTCATTGCCAGATCTTGATCCGTTATGATTCCCTTTGGTGGACTAAATGACATTGCTTCAAGCCATGTGTTAAACAACCACTCAAATGACTCCGTTTTTTCATTGGGTAGAAACCCACATCCAAATAAGATTGTTTGCCCATGGTGATTGCAACCTACAAATGCGGCAAAAATAAGTTCATAACAATTTGTCTTATAGGTTGTATCAAATGTCACCACATCACCAAACACTCTGTAAGCCGAACGGAATGCACCATTTGCCCAGAAAATATGTGTTATCTTTTTCTGTGCATCCCGCTCAATGGTATATGTGAAACCATTTCCCATCTCTTTTCGATTTTCAAAAAGTTGAAATAACAACTGCCCATCTAGCCCCCTTTTCTTTTCCTTTTCATCCCTACGGTGATTCCTTGCATCCGTATCTGTAAATCCGATTTTGTCAAGTCCCCCCGATTGCGATGCAAACACTTGCATTTGTTGTTTGCTTCGCACATTTGCTGTATCATATGTATTTATAATCTGTCGCTTTGATGCTGGCACTTCACGATGTGACCTCAACATAAATCTCTTACTAGGAGTAGCGGGGGCATGAGAGTGTTGAGGTACAAACTTGGATACCACATAACCACCTGACTTTTCTATTTTCACTAGCATCTGTGCCTTACAATTGAATCTTGTTTCCATTCGACGTCTTTGAACAA
Source organism: Litsea cubeba (assembly GCA_012931725.1). Classification (NCBI taxonomy): domain Eukaryota; kingdom Viridiplantae; phylum Streptophyta; class Magnoliopsida; order Laurales; family Lauraceae; genus Litsea; species Litsea cubeba. The sequence continues at coordinate 124,831,833 of CM022944.1, read as the reverse complement.
CTTCCTTATCAATTGTGGATTTATCATCTGTTTTACCCTGCTTTGAACAGACAAATCGCTTCCATACAACCTCCCCATCTTTGCCTCTATTAGTAGATTCTTTTCTTACACTAAAACCAACGAGCTTTCCATAACCATTGTAAAAGTTATATGCCTGATCTAAATCATCAAAATGCATGCCCACCTTTGGTGTCATGTTTTCATCAACAGATGGATAGTGGACAACTGCAACAGTTGAGGAGGATGTCATATCCATATCGAACCTAGACACAAATGATGACAATTGGTCATGAGTAACATGAATAACAGTAAAAAATCCTTCTAGAGTTCAAGAGGACCTTAATTTCTCATACATAACTAAGGATAATATAATTAACCATAGGGTCCGGGTTGTGTTATGGATATACACTTGATGCTTCATGCCTACTGTCAAGATACACAGAAAGGGCTTAGGGCTCTCATTTCTTGTTGTTTATGTTACCTTTCTTTTTCCTTGCTAAGAAATAGTAACCAAAGGTGGGCCTATATCCAAATGATACAGATAAGTATGATAAGCACTGATTCTTTTTCCTTGCACTGATTCTTTTGTTTTTTAAGTAACCAAAGACAAATAGTAAGCTAAGAAATCTCAAGTAAGAATCAGTGCTCATGATACAACACTGTGCCTAAAAAACCCCCTTATGTTTAGTATTGGGATTTCTTAGATTTGATGTAGAGATAACAGATGGACACTGCAAACCTTTTTTTCCCTCATCCAAACTGAGCAACCAAAGAAAATGGAGATTCTTACTTGCAAAATAAGACCGATCAGGTTGCAGAGCAGGGGAGACAGAGCTTCAACAGCGATTCACGGCGGGAGTCATTGCGATTTCTGTGTTGAAAGAGATGTTCGTCACTGCGCTGCTGAGAGGGAGACGAGATTTCGAGAGAGAGCCGCAGGGAGAGAGAGAGAGTGTCGCTAGGAGCTCCCACCACTCGGAGAGAGAGAACCAGAGTGGACCCATCTTGAATGTAGGATCTCTTGAATGTAGGCCACTGTGCAGAGATCACCAATGGACCTCCCCATTTGTGGTGGGAGCAGAGCTCTGCACCAATGCACTGTGCAGAGCTCACCGTAGGGATTCGCTGGAAGAGAGAGAGAGATCTGCGCAGGGAGAGATGGAAATGCGCTGGGAGAGAGAGAGAGAGAGAGGCGCAGGGAGAGAGAGAGATGGATTCGATGGAGGAGAGAGAGGGAGATCTGCGCAGGGGAGAGAGAGGGAGATCTGCGCAGGGAGAGAGAGAGAGAGAGAGAGGCGATGGGAGAGAGAGAGAGAGCGTCGCAGGGATAGAGAGAGGGATTCGATGGAGGAGAGAGAGGGAGATCTGCGCAGGGAGAGAGAGGGAGATCCCCGCAGGGAGAGAGAGAGAGGCGATGGGAGAGAGAGAGAGAGCGTCGCAGGGAGAGAGAGAGAGAGCGTCGCAGGGAGAGAGAGAGAGAGAGGGATTCGATGGAGGAGAGAGAGGGAGATCTGCGCAGGGAGAGAGAGGGAGATCTGCGCAGGGAGAGAGAGAGAGGAAATGGGAGAGAGAGAGAGGCGCTGGGAGAGGTAGAGAGACGATGGGAGAGAGAGAGAGGCGCTGGGAGAGATTCTCTGTCCGAGAGGGAGGGTGCGTCGCTGGGAGAGCTCGGGAGATGTCTGCGTTTGTTTTTTGAAATGCAGAGAGAGCGATTAGGGATGGAGAGGAGAGGGAATGAAATTTTTGGCGGGCCACTTGATCAGCGAATACTCTCTCTCGATGGCACACGGGCAGTTGGCACACTGCAGCTTAGTTTAAAACTAAGCTGCAGCTCGGGTGAACAGCTCCCATCACCTATATTGTAAACCATGTCACCTGCTTGTTTCGAATGTAGTCAACAATTCAACTTAGAGAAAAAGTCTCCTAAACTTATTCTAAAACTTCAAGTTGTCACTGTTTCCATTTTTAAAACACAAAAAAGTTAAGCTTAACCTTTATAACATCTTATTTTAAACTTATTTATTTAATTACAATAAAAGTTTTGTCACAACCGCAACAAGAATTTTCAAAGAGGAGAAGCAAGATTCACTAACTCCAACTTAATTACGATAAGAAGATGACGACGATGTGATGATTTTTTTTATCTTTTAATTGATCACACGGCTGCAAACAGAATGGTGAATCCAACAAGATATTCCAAAAAGATAGATCAACGGTCAAGCTTATTTTAAACCTATTTATTTAATTACAATAAAATTTTTGTCACAACGGCAACATGAATTTTGAAAGAGGAGAATAGTCCAATAACAATATTCCAAGCCAAATACCAGAACATCAGACAAATGATCAAACGGCTGTGGAAAGAAAGGTGAATCCAACAAGAAATTCCCAAAAGTTAGATCAACGGTCTAGATTAAACTAGTTTTTAACCAAAAAAATAAAAAAAATTATATATATATATATAAACGGTCTAGATTGCACTAAACTGCTAAGAAACTTGACTCATTTGGGACAAACAAAAGTTGTTTGACCGTGGGCCCCCTCTTATAATTGGTCATTTTGATTCATCCTCATTTTTAAGAAAACTCAGTGGGCCACCTGATCACACACGTGTGCAGCATTAGCACGTGCACGAAAGCCTTTATAAGGTCACTGCAGTAAAGGCACCAAATGGCAAATGCAGTTCTGTGGAAGATGGAGAAGGATCAAGTCCCTGTTTTGATCCTTCTGATCGTTATCTTTTCAATCTCAGCCGTCCAATCCGAAATCAACGTCTGGCCGAAGCCCCGCAACATCTCATGGCCCACGCAACTCTCCTCCCTCCTCTCCCCCTCCTTCCGCATCCTCTCCCCACGCCACCCCCACCTCCGCCACGCCGTCAGCCGCTACCTCCGCCTCATCCTCACCGAGCGCCACCGCCCCCTCCGCCCTCCCTCCGCCAACTTCACCCGCTCCCCTCCACTCAAAACCCTAACCCTCACTGTATCTGATCTCTCCGCTCCCCTCCAGCACGGCGTCGACGAGTCCTACTCCCTCACGATCCCGGCCTCCGGATCCGGCGCCTATCTGAGATCGGAGACGGCGTGGGGGGCGATGCGGGGGCTGGAGACGGTGTGTCAGCTGGTGTGGTGCGACGGAGGGGGACGGAGGAGGGTGGCGAGTGGGGTGGACGTGTGGGACGCGCCGCTGATGCAGCACCGGGGGCTGTTGGTGGACACGGCGAGGAATTACTACCGGGTGGGGGAGTTGGAGAGGACGATAGAGGCGATGGGGATGAACAAGATGAATGTTTTTCACTGGCATCTGACGGATTCGCAGGCGTTCCCGGTGGAGGTGGAGTCGGAGCCGGAGCTGGCGAGGAGAGGGGCGTATGGGGCGGAGATGGTGTACACGGCGGAGGATGTGAGGAGGGTGGTGGAGGTGGGGCTGAGGAATGGTGTTAGGGTCGTGCCGGAGATCGACATTCCAGGTATGCCAAGATGGGTTCTTTATGTGGGCCCACTTTATTCTTTCTTTTTTTTTTTTATTGTTTCTAGCCGTTGGATTTAGTGTGATGTGATTTGGGTGGGTCCCACCGATGGGATGATGGTGACTGGTGAGTGCTCGGTTTGACTTAGAAGGTTCGCTGAGTTTGCTGAGTTTTTGGTATTATATTAAGGTAGAAGTTAGGGATAGGTTCCTCTATTAAACAGATAATGATGACTTTGACTTGCTTTTTTATCTTTCTTTTTGCCCATCTACTACGATTGACAGTCAAACATATGACCCGGATATCCTCCAAACTAGAAGCTCTAATTCCAAAATAACTAAACCCTATATCAAGATTTTTGAGAATTCTTGTTAGAGGGGTTTTATGAATTCTCCAAATATTATCTCCCACTTGATTTTACAAATGTTAAATACAATATGGCATTTTGGGATGTAGAGAGTTGAAAATTCTACAAGTCAAACTTGACATTTTGCTAGGCTGATTTTATAAATTTTCACCCTTTAAATCATCATCATTAAAGTCTTGTTTTAATTATGTTGGGATCGGCTACATAAATTCTGCATCTACGTTTCAATCTATTTTTTATTTCGAGCAAGCTCTAAAAAAAACGTTCATTTCTAATTTTATCATTCATAATTTTTTTCTAATTTTATCCTCTTCTTAATTTATCACACATCCACTTACATTCATTTTGTGCATATGATACTTCTTGATTCACTAAGTGCTCACCCTTAAAATAATTTATTTTTTTTTTAGGAATTTCAACGATTATTTTCGTGAGGAATTCTTGTCCAAACAAATGGGCCCTAAGAGTGTTTGATAAAACTGAAAAAGTTTCTATTTAGAATTGCAGTGAGCTACTTGAGATCATTGAGTCCAGTTTATGTTGAAGATAGTCTGGTGGAGTTAGACACTTGAGTGTAAAGTTGGTATACAAATATGCAAATACTAAATTGTATATATTCACGGATGCCCATAGATCAATCACAGTAAAAAAATGTACATGTCCAATTTTATCAAAAAAAATAAAACCTATATATACAGATGATGATCTTTTTTTTTTTTTGCCAGATGCCAAGTATTTATCTTTTCAACCAACTCAATGAGTTTTCACTGAGTCATCCGAGTTTGATTCAAGTTTTCAATAACTTTGCTTAATTCATTGAGTTTTCATATATTTATGGTCAAGTTGAGCCGGATCAAATATAGCTTGTAAAGTGTAAACACTTCCTGAGCTCAATCTAAATTCCACTGCACTAGCTCCAGTCCCAGGAACTCAACTCTGTAGCTCTCTCACTCAAGCATGTTGAACGAGTCTGACTGAGCACTCAGTCAAACTCGCTCATATTGCCAACTGAGTGGCCTTTTTAATCTTTCTTATCCTTCTGTCATCTTCGTTGTTTCATTGTTTGTCCCATCATCCTATCAGCTCCCATGGAGCTGTCTCACTGCTCATCTTTATTGCTATCAAAATTACTAATGGGTTGGGCCAGGCCCAGGATTAAGAAAACCAGATATTCTATTAGGCCCACTGCCACACTCTTATTAAATCTAAAGCAGGCACTGAGGAAACTAGGCCTGGCCCATTATTAGAATATCTCCATTCAAATGATCTTATGACCAGTATTTGACATTTATGATAGGGCACACTGCATCGTGGGCCGAAGCTTATCCTGAGATTGTCACATGTGCAAATATGTTATGGTGGCCCGCTGGAACTGAGTGGGCCGATCGATTCGCATCTGAGCCAGGAGCGGGCCAGCTCAATCCTCTCAACCCAAAGACCTACAAAGTCCTTAAAAACGTCATCCGCGACATCACCGCCCTTTTCCCGGATTCTTTCTTCCACTCAGGCGCCGACGAGGTCGTCCCCGGTTGCTGGAAAGCCGATCCAACGGTCCAAAAGTTCTTATCCGATGGAGGGACACTCGACCAGCTTCTGGAGATCTTTATCAACACTACTCATCCATACATAACTTCACTCAACCGGACTGCAGTGTATTGGGAAGATGTTCTACTGGACCCCACAATCAAGGTGGACTCCTCAATGCTCCCCACTGAAACAACCATACTACAAACATGGAACAATGGTCCCAATAACACTAAGCGCATTGTAGCAGCTGGCTACAGGGCAATTGTCTCCTCAGCTGATTTCTACTACTTGGACTGCGGCCATGGCGGGTTCGTCGGAAATGATAGCCGGTATGACCGGCAAACGGCGGACGATCCGGGCAGTCCATTCAACTACAATGGGGGCAATGGTGGATCATGGTGTGCGCCATTTAAGACATGGCAAAGGGTGTATGATTATGACATAACCCATGGTTTGAATGATAAGGAGGCCAAGTTGGTTCTGGGTGGGGAGGTGGCCCTTTGGTCAGAGCAAGCAGATGCGACAGTGATGGACAGTCGGGTGTGGCCGAGAGCTTCGGCGATGGCTGAGACGCTGTGGTCGGGGAACCGGGATGAGAGGGGGAGGAAGCGATATGCAGAGGCGACGGATCGGTTGAATGAATGGCGGCATAGGATGGTGGGGAGGGGGATAGGGGCTGAGCCCATCCAGCCACTTTGGTGTGTCCATCACCCTGGCATGTGTAATATTGTTCAGTGAATTTGAATTGGTTGGTAGTGGTTAGCCACTTCATTGATGGGTATTGGAAGGCATTATTTGTCTTAAAAATAAGGTGGTATTTATCAAACTGAATGTAAAGAAGGATAAGAAGAAGATCATGAAAATATTTTTTACCATTTCTCCACCGTTTCATCTGTTATAATTGGGAATGGCATTAAGGAAACTGTCCAATGTTTTTTTTTTGGTAAACGAAGTTCAAATTCCCTTTTTACTCAACTTATCTTTTCAGCATGGAATTGGCAACCTAGTAAGTAGGCAATCTAAATCTAGTTTACATTGGTTCAAGTATTGGGCAACTGATGAATATGTGGTAAGACAACTCTCTTTTTACAGAGGAAAACTAATGTGATGGTATCACAGTGATAAGCTACCCATGCTCAACACGAGCATGTCCACTCACAGTGTGTGTACCGGAACTCACTTGCATGACTTGCTAATTATGGGAATAGTATGATGGAAAGGTCTCATTTTGAATATAATTTTGGACGAAAAATCATCTAAATGAGATCATTGTAAAGGCTTTAAAGTTTAAAAGTTTTTTTTAAAATTATGGAATTCAATCAAATAGCAAATATAATTCAAACTAATGTCAAATTATTGTAGGGGGCAACTGAGTGTGCGGGGATTGGATTGATGATGGCAGATGAGTTCTAAGTAGTGTTAAAATTATCACCTCTCGTTAAAGCCTCGCATAAAATAAGAATTACCCTTTTGTACTATTGTCTTTATCATCACTAATGAAGCATTAAAGTCAACATCATTTTGTTTAACTAATTTTCAATTTGCAGGAATACATAGACAAATAAGCCTCTATCCATCATTCAATGATAGATAATGCAGAGAGGAAATGCTCCAACAGAGTAAAGATAAAATTGCTACTCAAGTCTAAAGAAATTCATATAACTATTTGGTGCAATGTTGCTTAATGGGATTTTTACCGGAAAAATTATAACGAATCTTACTAAATGCCGCTTGACATAGGGGTTAGCATATTTGCCATAATGGGATAATCATGAGTTTAGCATTTGCGTATCCGGGATTTTACTAATGATTAATTGTAAAGGAGTCGGTTCCTCATAATAAAATTAAATAAAAAAAGTTTAGCATTTGTTCTTTGTCTAAAGTGCCCATTACATGTTTTCTGCAAATGCCGACAATGAAAGATGAAGAGATTCTGATTTCTAAGTTAGATCTTAGAAATCCAAAATGAGGAAGAAAGTTTTATGCCATACCCACGGATATTTTCTTTCTCGAGATATAAACTTGATGCCAAGACTTAAACTTCTATTTCCTGCTCGATAATTAAAGTGTTGCAATAATTACATTGTCAAGATTTGAATCCATTATCCATAGGCCATCATAGTAGAGAAAATCTCCTACAGCTGAATTCTCCCCACTTGGCCCACCTGTGATTAGAGTACCCCTTTCAAACTCCCTACCCCATGACAATTGGAATAGCAGCATACCCAATTCTTTTTCCCATCTAACCTTTACCCCTTGTTTGATTGGAATCTAAGAATTTACCAAAAAAAAAAAATTTAATAATCATATAAGAATTTATGGTTAACATATCCTTAAACTTTGAAAACTACCAAAACTCAAACTGAGCACGGATCCCCGATTTCGTAGAAACAAGGAAATACTGTTTCATCCCATACACAATCGCCAACATACACCCTTTCAATTACTTTCTTGGAATGAGAAAATGAAGGAAGAGATTTTACATAGTTGACGATTGTTGATTGGATGAAACATAATCTCCCTCTTTCTACTATCAAAAGACCGTCTAAAACAAAGATAGAACAAATGAAATGGAAAATAAAGGTTCCTAAAAAAACCACTAAAACTAATAAGAATAATAAGAATCATTTGAGTTAAAGAATAATAGAATATATAAATCAGTTGCATGACAAGAACTCCCTCTTTTACATAAAAAGAAATTCATAAAATTCACTATGAATGCCACATTATAATATATTAAGTTAGGAGGTTTTGGCTTCAATTTGGACCGTCGGTTATAATTTTGAACGACGATTATGTAACTACTCATGCAACTACCCACCCATTTCTCCATCAAGCCACTAACGTTTCAGTTGTTCCTATGTAATTATACCATTTTTGCTTCAAATTTTCTATTTCTATTTTATCCAACTTCTCTTATGAAAAGAGTTAATTTTTTTTAATATGTGAATATTTATTTTGCATGCAAGGAGATACCGTGCTGAGCATGGGTTATAGGGCTAGTGGTTGCTTATGGAAGGAGGAGATTGGAAAAAAGAAAAAACCGCCAGTGGATGAAGGTCTAATGCTTAAGTAGAGAAGAAAGGCTGAAGAATTTTGTTAGGGTTAGGGTTAGAGTTTCTTAAAAGTTAAACATATTTCATGATATCGTGATCTATGGGTATTTTTGTCAAGGAAAAAAATATTAACTTATTAGTTATCACTTTTTGGCAAAATATTCTAATCACTATCACTAATTACCATTTAGCGGAATACTCAATAGGTTTATATATATATATATATATCCCAAGGGCTAGCTTTTAACCAAAAGATTATAAGGAATTCCGCTAAACACCAAATAAAGACAGCAACTCAAGTTTTTGCTAAACAAAATGATAATTGAGAATTTAAAGTTTTATTTTTTTTTTTGAAGAAAATGCCCATGGATTGCAACATTGGTATAATATATAAGCCAAAAGCTGTCATGTTTCTCTTCTTGTGTCAATGATAGATTTGGATTCAAAGCTTTGAACCATTGTACATCCCTCTTCCATGAACCTAAATATCTAATTCTGATATTTTAGCCTTCATCAAAGTGGGCCCCACATACATTTCTACTATGGCATGCCTCAGACGATCCGGATTCGATTTACATCACCTTGATTGATATGAGTAGGGCTGTCAATCGTGTCGTATTAACGAATTCGGATTATGGATTAACGAATTCGTATTAAAATCATCTCAAATCCGTACACGACCTGTTAATTTAACGGGTTACATGACCCAATCCGTTAACCCGTTAAGTAATTAAGTCATTTCAAAAATTAAAAGAAAATCCATAAAAATTTATGTTATCCATACGAAACTGTAAGTGAGGATCTCAAGTGGATCTCAAGTAGATCTCAATTCCAACCTAAAACCCCACTATAAAATAATAAATTTTAATTTCTTCTTTATGAATGTAAATTAATTCTAGCTACACTTAAGAATTAAAAAAAATCAAAGGATTAAGCGGGTTGTTAATGAGTTACTGGTTTAATTCGTACACGATCCGTTAACTTAACGTGTTAATATGTTTAACCCATTAACGACCCAAAGCCATTAAGTGTCCACCTGAACTCGTTAATATTATATAAATTTTTATTGTGTTAACGAGTCGTGTGATATTTTTACGGTCCTATATATTAAGTAATAATTTAGTAATTTCGTTAAGTTATTAGGGCTGTTTCTGTAATTTAAAACATCCCTGTCTCTATTTGTACCTTTTTAGGGTTTTGGGCGTTTGACACCTCTCTTTCTCGCAGCAGATCTGAAAATTTTCCAAGGTTTTTGCTGCTGCGAGCTTTGTTTCTGCTGCTGAGCCATGGCGGTCGTAGCTCAACCTGAGGTCAAGCTCTTCAACAGATGGTCCTTCGATGAAGTCGAGGTCACCCAAACACTCCCTTAATATATATATCTCTCTCTCTCATTCATTTCTCTGATTTCTAGGGTTTAGGGTTTTTCGTCCTCATTTGGATTTCATTAGATCCATTTGGTTGTTCCATGATCGATTTAATCTCAGATGAGTTTAGGGTTTCTATGCAGCTTTTTTTTTTTGCAGTACTTTTGTGGTATGTTTAATATACTGATATTGAGCTTTCTTTTGTGTTGGTACAAATGTGATTTGGGTGGATCTTACTGGGTTTTTAGCCCTAGATGCATCATTCATGCCTTGTTGTTGCCTGTGCATTAATCTGAACTTTTCATATGAGGGGCTCATTGAGTAATATTGCTTTGATTTGTATTCTTTCCATGTGATCAGCTACTTTGGGTTGTTGCTTGAGGATTATATTATGAAGATGCATTAGCTGAGTTAGCCATTCTGTGTTTTGAGTGTCATACAATGCATAGTTGTTGTTGACAAGGAATCTCTGCATCTGGGTAATGTGTTTGTTGGAAGATTAGATTATTTGTAGAAATTACCCAAATGTGAAAAAGAGTATGGGAAATCCGGAGGCGAGAAGAATTGATGTTTGTGAAGGGGGATGAGCAGATTGTGAAGCAGGTGCACCCATGGTGTTAAAGCAGGCTTGTGGGAGTAATGGCTTTCATTTTTCCCTACATTTAGGATGCATTTGTACAGCCACCGCGGTTCCTGTTCCCATGGTGGTAATGGGTGGTAATGGTTTTCTCACTGCCCCCATGGGAAATCTATATCCTCACTGTCTAGGAAAATCAACACTTTTTTGCGCCTTTCCTTGGCGGGGTGATCATACCAAAACACGGAAAAAGAGTGTGGATTTTTGGACTGATTTTCTGCTCTCCTGTCATGGAAGACCTGCTGCACGAACATGTCCTGAACAAAGGTTGTACTGGGATACTTAAAGAGAGGCAATTTATCAATGTTAATCCTATTTGTACTTCATTTATATGTATTTATTTATTTAATGTGAAAGGTCCATGCCCTTACCTTACCCATGGCATGCCCTTTCCATTTGAAGCCATATCTCGGCATCAAAGGCAACAACTCAGGATCTGTTAGATTCTTCATTCTCAATCATTTCTCAGGGTCTTTTAGATGTAGATATAATATAAACTTGGAATGTGATGCATTAGTGAGAAAATGGAGTTGTAGTTTTAAGACTTTCCCACCTATATTGCGTGGATTCTTTGAAATTAACAATGTATTGCATGTCTATGTATATTGACATGGTTTCTCATGTCTGATTCTCGAAAACTCCACTACACTAAGTTGGATTTTTCAAAACCCCCAACTGGATTCTTCTAGAAGTTTTCAAACATTGTTTTTGTAGTTGGCGAAGTATCGTTATATTTTTTATAAAATCTTGAAATGTTAACCAGTTTTCTAATGTAACATTTATGCAATACTTTTTTACTGGCGTCTTTAACATATTTTTTTAAAATATATATTATTTGATCTAATCTAAATATTTATTCCAACTCTGTGAATCCTATATCTTGGACTTTGTTGAATTGAATACTTCGCAGTGGAGTCAGATTCCTGTATTCTTTCCTTGGGTTCTAGACTGATGCAACTTGGATTTTGACAGAACTCAATAGCTTTCACAGCCGAAAACTTTACTTTTTGGTTGAAACAATCATAAACAGTCATTTTTGTAAAACAAAGTGCCAAGTTCTAGTTAGCTTATATATTGGTTTGAAAGCATTTAGAGTATATTGGTTTGAAAGCATTTAGAGAAGGGTAGTTACTGGTTTGAAGAAAACTGTGATGGGGGAATGCTTTTTAGGAATTAGGTTCCTTATGAGAAACTTCAGTGTTCTCATCTTATCTAACTTCTAAGAGCCTTCGTCATACAAGTACTCAAGTATGTGTATGGCAGTGTTAGGAAGCCAAACAGATTGCTTTGTTGTCAGTGCAACAGCAGTAACAACTGCTAATAATGCCTTAATTTTATTTTTTTTTTGGATTAGTGTAATGCCTTGATCTTTGCACTCTACTGTTGTGCTATTTTAGACCACTTTGTCTTCGTAAAAGCACTTGTGGACATTCCCAGAGCCATCGATGAGTGCTCCCTGTGTATGTTGCCACTGGAGCTTTCTTCAATAAAAGTAGTCTTAATCATTGAATTTGGGTTTTGGAACGCTTCATGCCATACACTTGCCGATACTCAATGAACTCTTCCTGTGTTAAATTACCATGTATTTGAACTGCTGGTATACAGTACTTGGTTTTTTTTTTAATTACCTTTTCTCTCAAAATGTCCTATTTTACTTCAATAAATATCTTTAATTCCAATGAATGGTCCGTATTTGTGTAAAAATCCAGCATGAAATCAGAAGTCAATTAATTTCCATAAGATAACTGTATCAAAGATGTCAACAGTTCATCTTAGGGACTAACATGTTCAGGATTCACATGAAATAGTTTTCTGTCCATTATTTATATTTGCATAGTTCTTGGTTAAAAAAACTGTACTGTTCCTCTTGAGCTGTCGGTCCACGGAGTTTAGCTGTTCAATATAACTTTGTATCTTGAATATATTACTTAATGTGACCAATTTCAATCTATGTATGTACTTGTGTAGAATTCTCATATATAAGCAAAATGCCACATTGTGTTAGGGTTTTACATACACATCTAGATTATTTAGAAGGGATTTCTGTTCTTTTTACATCTTTTATATTTTTACTAGTGAAAAGATTGTTGTCATTTGTTACATCCATAGAAGGCCTTTATATTTTGTGCAGGCAACTGGAAAGTGCATTTCATGCTAGCAACTTAAATGGTATATTTCATTATTATGCATTAGGGCATCATCTTTTTAAGCTTGTCTGCAGGTTGGTGACATGTCTTTGAATGATTACATTGGTGTGTCTGCTACCAAGCATGCTACATACGTCCCACATACTGCTGGGAGGTACTCAGTGAAACGGTTCCGCAAGGCCCAATGCCCAATTGTTGAGAGGTTGACAAATTCTCTCATGATGCATGGTCGTAACAATGGAAAGAAGCTGATGGCTGTCCGTATAGTCAAGCATGCAATGGAAATTATTCATCTTCTCACCGACCTTAACCCCATTCAAGTCATCGTAGATGCTGTAATCAACAGGTAATTGCGCTCTGTAAGAGATCAACTCTTGCACAACACAGGAAACTTTCATTCTGCTATTTACATCATAAACATGGCCCATGTGTATGATGTTCTAAACTATCAGTCCTGTGGTTTGATTGGCGACCAACCAACCATTGCCTTGGTTGCATGATCATAGCAGTCCAATGATTAGGTAACGTACTGTGTGTGGATCCTTTTGGTGCTCATGGTTGTCAATCAAATGGCTGCTGGTTCTGATCAATGCAGGTTCGATCCAATGGCTTAGTCATGGTCCACTCATGGACGACCTTATTAATGAACAGTTGAGTGTTGTTCATGCCCAACATATGGACAGTTTTGACATGGGAGCAAAGTGTGAAAGAACATGCTTCGTGCACATGGTGGTTTTGGATCTACCATTTAAAAGCCTACAGAATACTTAAAAAAAATTTGGTGCTTTGGGATCCCATCCCTGTAAATTTGTCATCACCCATTTCCCGTTCATCTTTAATTTTTCCTATGTTTTATTTCTACTGTTTTAGTGGGCCAAGAGAAGATGCGACCAGAATTGGTTCTGCTGGTGTTGTGAGGCGTCAAGCAGTTGATATCTCTCCTCTCAGGCGTGTTAACCAGGCAATATACCTCCTTACAACTGGTGCCCGCGAGAGTGCTTTTAGGAATATCAAAACCATTGCTGAATGCTTGGCTGATGAACTCATCAATGCTGCAAAGGGGTCTTCAAATAGGTAACCTACACATTGTTCGTGCAACCTTTGTGGTTTTTGTTTTATACTGGGTTTTACAGTTTTATTTATTTATTTATTTTACCTGCAGCTATGCCATCAAGAAGAAAGATGAGATAGAGCGTGTCGCCAAAGCCAACCGTTAAAAGCTTTTTGGAACTTCTAAATTTTGTTTGCTGCCCGGTTTTCACATTTTTCATTGGTCTATCATTAGGGAATATTTGTTTAGGTTTCTCAGGTACTAAATGTGATGCTGGTGTGTGTTAGCAAGATTTTTCCGTCGGCGGTTGTAGAAATACCATTCAGATTCAGTTGCTTTAATTTTTATTTTCGTAGGTACTAAACTTCTCTTTACGAATTCATAACATGAGCACTTTGAAAGTTCTAATCACATGTTACACTTGGTCAAACTGACAGTGAGCACATCTTCAACTGAACTGAGATTTGCCCGAACCCAACAGATGGGATTGAAATCTTGATCAGGTTTGGCATTGAAGGGCTGTGGCCTCAGTTGCCTTTGATTGTAGTCAAGGGTACAATTGTTTGTCAAGATAATTGCACAATATATTCACATGCATAGCTTGGAAGAAAGGCTCTGTGAATGCTCACACTACTCAAGTCCCTAACCCCATAGTGCTACTGTCAAGGATCAATCCCCTGGTTGTCCCTTGTGAGGGTGGGATATGACTCACCAGAGATTTATCAATGGGTTGCTTAAGTAATCCACTATCCAGTAGCCAATGTTACCATTATGGATTTTGTGCACGTTCAGTAGCAAGGAAAGGTGGAGTTATCATCCTCATCACTTTATTAGTTTCTCTACAGGAAATACATGGCTCTTTGAAAATTAGGAATCTTTCACGCAGTGGGGGCTTCCTTATGCATATCTAAACTGTCAATTCTGTTATCTCCCATTCGGTGGATGAGCAAAAGTAAAAACTATCAAATCCTGATGATCCGAACTTACTATGAATGTTTCTATGATCGAATCAAAATTTCACAAGGTGATGGATGAGCCAACTATGCATCCAACTCAAAGTATGAGATTCCTGAGTGGTAACCCTATTGCTTAAAAAATTGCATTTTACTAGAAGATAATTTACTATTAGTTTGATCATGCTTTTGTTTTTCAATCTAACTGTGGATTGCCAATGAAAATCAGATCTTGGATCCACTTGGGTATAAGTTGATGGTATAGTACTCCCTTTCTTCATTAGAAGATTGATGGAGAGGTTCTATCCGGCGGTTCTGAAAAATATTGGATTCTGCTGCGTTAAGCTCAATCCTCAAAAGTGGCTTCACATACATTGATTTAGTTTGAGTCAGAAGAACTTAATGATATAATCAAAATTTAATTCGAGTCAGAAGAGTTGAAAGACGGAAACGAAATAAAAAGGGTACAGTAGAGAAAGAAAGGTTGGTATCTAACTAATATCAGACTCTCAGGTTTGGAATGTTTGGTCAAACCCAGCCAACTTGGGTTGAGTCTTTTACACACCCAAAGCTACCGGTCAATCCAAACAAACATACAACATCTAACGGCCTTTATTTACTCTCCCCTCCTTCATACCCATACATATTATACATGCTCCTACTCTCTTCCACACGTGCCGTTCCCTCGAGCCTTGGTTCACCTTGTCCATAGCAACTGCTGTTCCTCTTCTCTCCTTTCTCTTTTTCTTCTTCTTCTATTACTATTATTAAAGAAAATCTCCATGAGTCCTTCCAAATGCAAATCTTCCAGAGGAATGGCTTTGAACATCTTCATGAAGAGCACATCCGCACCTCTTGGGGGACCGTAAGGAAGTCTGCTGTTGTTGGGTGAGTCCTCTTTTTGAAGTGCTCTGTTCTTCTAAAGTTTGTGTTCATCCTTCTTCAAATTGATAGGTATTTACTACTAAGACAGCCCAATATGCTTGTATTTCTTTTTTCTCTTCATTGAGATTGTTGGATGTTTTAGAAGTAAGTTTATGGGTTTTCTTTTTACATCTCGATGCAAATATTATTTGTTCTATTGTTTGTCTTAATACATAGGCTAGTAGGACATTGCAAATGAAAAATGCTAGAACTCATGGCTTTTTTAAGAACAAACTTCTTGTTTGGACTTGGTCAATGTCACATTATAGCATTGGTTTTGATTACATGTGCTTATGGCATGCTTTCTATTGTATTGGTGGGTATATTACAATTAGTTAGGCTTTGGATGTGAATACCATGCTTGTAAGATTCAGCCCAAACCGAGTCATATTACTTAATACGTAAGGTTTTGGCCATGGCTAATACTATTTTTTTTAAAGAACTTCCTTCTCATTACATTTATTTTCTATATTTAGTTATTTTTAACATGCATAACACTTCAAAGATTATTAAAAAATGAGGATGGGGAGGGGGAGATCATTCCCATCCTCAGGTGGGGCCCGAGATGATGGGTGACAACATTTTAGGGGGGATCTATTCGCCTTCTGAATCTTCCGAATGTGAAGGTGGAGAGCGTGTAAATTTGGAGATTCGGTTGCAATTCGAAATCTGCAACTCATCTTCTTCTTTGGTGAGAGGGAGAAGGAAGTCCGCCAAAGTAATGGGTCTCCTCATTAGCTCAGAAGATTCTGCTGACTTTAAACTCATAAAAAGTGTCCAAAACCGTGTTCTAAAACCAAGACCCTAACCATTACGCTCCCCCAAGGAAAATGGTCTTTATAACTTTTACTTCATTGATTAAGTGCAAAAATATTTTATCTGATAATTTTCTCCTGTAAACGTTCGTACATCCAAACATATGTCATAGTGAACATTGATGCCTTTAAGTTCAGGGGGCCACTCTTTTGGCAGGCCATACACCTTTTAACCATTGGATGAGAACGTCTTCATGTGAACGTTCCAATTTCGTGAATATTTGGCTTTAGAACTATTTTGAGTGGTACAGAACCATTCAAAACTAGGGAACTTGATACTTGATAGGCAGGGCAAAGCCTAGAAAACATTAGTTGGAAATAGGTCTGGCCCAACATACCTATCCGGTGGCAATTTTGACTCAGTAATTCATTGAGTCAAATCAGCAGAACAATTTGGGTGGATTTGAACAAGTTACCTTGATCTATCCTAACATCCCCTACTCGATTGGACTCAACCTAGTTACTTAGCTCAAGGGGTGGTAAATCAATATCGACCCGTAGACGTGAGTCGGACTGCACCCGTGTTTGACTCGCGTTAAATATAGTCGGTCCTGAGTTAGATAAATTTGATTATTTGATATGTGGTGAAATGGGTTGGGGTAGGGTTAGCTCGCATTGCCATAGAAATGGGTTGTTAGGATTGAGCTCTTATCTAAACTTGTTTAAACTTACAAAATGCCCCCTATATTTTCAAATAACCTCAAAGATGCCCTTATCTTTCGTAGTTTTACAAAAGGCCTCTAGTCTAATGGAGTAACATATGACCGTTAGTTTTTTTATAAATAAATGACAAAAATAATCTTTATTTAAGATTAGCAAGTTTTACTAACTCAAGTTACTTCTAGTGAGGCCCACCTAGATGCATGATGATGAAGGGGGAGGATATGGTGATGGAAAAGCGTGGATGTGGATTTGAAATATGTTAAATATCAAGCCATTCAAATAAACCTAGACTTTGGTTTTAGGTCCTCAAAGTTTATGGGGTAAAATTATCTTTTGATCTTTTGACTCAAGAAATAAATCATTTGGGTTTTTCTTGGTATATCAGTAACAAAAAAAGGAGGATCTAGTAACTTTTTGTACATCTCGACTAGTAGTCAAGGGAGGTTTTATTGTAAAAACACAAAATATACAGGCCTCTATGAGGTTATGTGAAAATACTTTTTGCAAACAAATCCGATGATTTTGTATTTCAAGTGTTATATGCTTACACCAGAATCTAAATATAACCTTAAAATTCGAAATGGATCGGGCGTGGGCCAAACTTCTATACAAGTTTGATAGGGTCGGGTCGCATTAAATGGGTTGACCCATGTTGGATCCATGCATTGAGTAAGGGTTGGGTTATCTAGGCCGTTTTCAATAGATAACCTCCCTCAATTCGAGTGATCAGGTCTTTTATTTTTGATAACCCAACCAAAGGAGTTGGGACCCAAGAGAGCCCGCACAAGCGGAAAAAATGCTCACATAAGTGAGAAAGAAGACCGCACAAGTGGAAAGTCAATCCACACAAGCATAAAAAGGCGACGTACCTAAAATTCAAATCGTGGACAGGCAGATGAGAACTGTCATGAGGTAAGTGGCCGTTCCCGAGTGATCAGATTGAGAGAGAGAGTCATCCACCTACCAACAAAGGTGTAGTTGATGGTAATTTAGTTCTGTCTCTTTCCCATCTGGAAAAGAAAGGCAATCTGAATGGGATAGATAATAAGTCCCAATATTCCCAGTTGTTTTAGTTTATCTTAGGTGGGTGGGGTTCCAAAGAACAGCCCACATAGCAAATGGGCTGGACCAATTTTAGCCTTTTCACATCCACGTTCATGGCCCATTCATTAGAGGTTAGGGTCACCTTGTAGTGAAATTTGAGCCCGTCTGATAGGCAGGATAAATGGGCCCGACCCAGCCAGCTTCAGCAACCCTCTTCCTTCTATACCCGTTTCTGAGTATGTATAGCCCAAAAGCTTGACGTGACTCGCCTTGACTAAACTGAGTCAACTCAACATGAAAGAAAGTGAGTGAAAGGAGTCTGACCAATTCAGTTGAGAACTTAGTTATACTTGCACGAGCTACTCAACTGGATACCCTTGCTGTTATTTGGGCAAACCAAGCTCCCACTCGGTGAGTCAAATGTGAGTGTAACTATACATTAGTAACACAGTTTGAGCCATGGCATTTTTTTTTTCTCTTGGGTAAAACGAGTCATAGCTTAAGAACATGGAACTTTGGCTCCGCATGGAAGGTCACAATTAAGCTGAGTGACTCATCCAACTCGGCGACCTTTGGTGCGAGTCAATTCAACTGAGTCAGAAGAATTGCAACAAGTTTCTAAGCTATTGTTTGAAATTTGAATATTTTTTGAAATCGACCATTTATATTTTCCAAACTATATAAACCCAAATAGATTTAGATTCCACCATTACCAATAACAATCTACTTGATTTACAAACTATGGATGTGTGGCCCATCCTACACCAATGTGGGTCCCACCTATCTATCGGCTTCAAAACATTTGCTAGTAGATCTTCACGATCATGATGAGTTTACCAAATGATAATGAGTCACTTATCACACTTGGTGGTGAGTGGACCAATTCCGATGAATCATATAAATTCCACAGATGATGTGGCTCACCGTAATTAGTCTCCTCACGGCACCGTGCTTCCCACCTATACTCTCCACACCCCCAACTACCAAGTCATAGTACACTAACTACCAGTCACAGGGTTAGACCAAATAGTAAGCAGGTGAAAGATGTACAGAAAACCAAGAGGTATTTGTTAGGAGTTAGGACTTTCAAACATTGTTTAAATATTAGAAAGATAATGGAATCCATGAAAGCCAAGGTTTGGTGGGACCTGGTTTAACCAGTGGTTCATTCTTGCAGGACCATTATGTTAGCATGACATTAAAATCATTCAATAAATAAATTAAAAAATAAAGAATTTCTAAAAAAAAATTATATATAAAAAGAAATAAATTATACAAAAATGTCAAGTTTAAAAGTAATGAATTTTTTTTAAAAAAAGTTACTTATTAAATATTTAAGAAAGGAAATTAATAACTACTTAAAATTTTAGATTTAGATTGAACATATATTTTTTTGTGTTGATTCCTGCCATTCAGGCATCACATGTCTCCCATGAACCCAAATTCCACTTTAGTTATTTATAGTGACATACACCAATAGAATGATGAAGCCAAAGATCAAGCCTTAGGAAAACGATTCTAAAACTGTCTACTTTTCATACATTGAAACTTCCTTTGAAGTGAATTTTGGGGGCATGCATTTTCATGAGAAGGCGTCTTGAAACTTGAGTTTGTTTCTAAAACGTAGGGGTGCTCTTGGACCGGCCCAACCCAAGCCCGATCCGGGCCAAGCCCGCTTTCTCATGAGATTAGTGCTCGGACTGAGCCTGAATTAAAATCTTGGGCCCATTTATTATATGGGCCGGGCTTGGATTAAGTGTAGCTAGAGAGTCCTCTTTCTCTTCTTCCCAGTTTGGGGGAGCCTGGATTCTTCGTTTTTTTACCAATCTTACATTCATATCCTCATAGAGTTTCTTACCCTTCAAAAAAAAATTTTTTTTTTCTCACAGAGCAAAGGAGTAAATTAAATCTTACCATGATCTCAATCCTATCTCAATATCACAAAATACTCATCTTTCTATGTGCAAAACTTTATAGAGTTCTAAGGGTGTAGCCTTGTAGGGCTAAGTCAAAAGGAGACATCTCCTCAATTTATCTTAATCTTCACAAATTACTCCTTTCTATTTTATTCGGATTGTACAAATATTGTCTAGATTGGGTGCTTAGCGATCTGGATAAGGCCCGATTAACTAGAGGGGCCGGGCTTAGGCTTGACAAATTTTAGATGGGCCCGGCTGGGGAAGGATTTTTGGCCTTATTTGGGCTAGAGCTGTTGGCATTAAAATCAGGTCGGGCCTAGATATTCAACAGCCCAGCCCAATCAGGCCCACAAACACTCCTACTAAAAAGTGCAACTTAGTTTGGGTGTAAATTACATGGATGAACGCCAATTATGGATAGGGTACAGGAACTTTTTGATGGTTTTGCAAAAGATCACATTCATAGGATAATCCTAACCTTTAATTTAGCTAGGCTCAAACTATTAGATTTGTTTACAAGCATAAATTTAGGCAAGCCGTTGATTTCTTTTCTAAGCCAATTGAAACTAAAGACTCTAACGAGGTGAAGGCATGCTTGCTATCCTAGAGTTGTATGTTGAGGATTTATTTGTGGTCATTTAGCTAAAAACTTAGTTGTGAAAAGTTATTCTTCCAATGCAATATCTTGGGTCTCGCAAAATGGCAAGGCTCTTTGGAAATTCCTTTACATCCTCAATGACATTATAGCTTTGTCATTGCGGGTGATTTCCAAGCTTGTTATCCATTCAGCAAATGACATTGCGGGTTTGTTAGCTAAGCAAAGTGTGGATATGGATGATCATTTTGTTGATATATAATGTTTTCTATTTTTTTTTTTTTTGTTGCGATGGTGTAGTATAAAGTTTTTGTATCTTTTCTCTTTCTTGTTCTTCTTGTATTTCCTTTATAATGCTCTTTAGTCTTTTAATATATGTTCAATACGCTGTTGATCATCGGTCAACACTACCTTAGTCAGACTTACATAAACTAGATGGATCTAAACAAGCCTATTATTGAATATAAAAGGCATACCTGTCACCATGATAAACTCTTAATCTCCATGAATCTCTCTAATTGAACAACTCTCCTTTGATTAGAGATTTACTCCACTCCTCTCCTTTTCCATAAGACGTGATCCAAAGATAGGGTAGAGGTGGCAATGGATGGCTGCTTCTATAAAGGGTGGGTTTGGTACAGGTTTCATTGGGGTCGGGGCGGGTTTGGGTATGTAGGTAAAAACCCTCATAGGTTCAAGGCAGATTCAGGATTTCATCTTTCGACGCTGTCATAGGTTCTTGCTCATTAGTTCTTAAATTGTATCTTGCCATTAGTTAAGAAATTTTAATCATACCCATAAAATTAGGAACCAAGTCAACAATGATTTTATTTACTAGAACTTTCTTCTTCCATGAAAAAAGAGGATTGTCTCATCTTCCTTATTGCACAGTGTATAACCATATTTGTTTCTTCATCTTCATCTTTGTCTTCTTCTTCCTATTCTTTTCAGCTCATCCTCTCTGTTTGGGTCTTAAACACAATATATTTCATAATCAACCAAGTAGATAGCATTTGATCAAGAAGGGGTTTTTACGAGAAAAGTAAGCTTAAATCTTAATTAAACGATTTTACGAAGAAAAACTATAAAATAACGAGATAATTGTAAATGATATTTCATTAGTTATGTTTGCAGGATGCATTTAATTAAATGACAGTGGGCATTTACTGAAGTTGTTAATTATTAACTACTTAGTGAAAATGATCAATTAAGTTGCACAATGTGATTATTTGTGGTTTCAAGATAGTGTGCTAGGGTAACTATGCATTTTGGAGTAAACTGTGGTTTAAATGTTCTTTAATGAAGTGATTGACCTATGACCTATGACCCATGGGGAAGCATCCGATTTTAATTTTAGTTTGTAAAATTGATGTTGTAGTTGAGCTTTGCTTTATGTAATGTCTCATACCATTGGGATTTTGTCTATAAAACACAACCTATCTTTTCTATTCTCCTAGAGTTCTTGTGTTTTCCCTTCCTTTCCTCTTCCTACATAACTAACTAGTTCTTGAGACAAAGTTACGAAGGCGCCGCCCAATACCAATTCTCGCTAAATTGTAGTTGGCATAGTAAGAGCAGTTGTGATGATTGTTAAAACAAAATGAAGAAAGGGAACTCATGTCATTTGGACCACTGTCAGGAACGAAACCAATCAAGATAAAATGAATAAACAAACAAAACAAATTGTGGTAAAAAAATGTGTCATATATATATTCTATGGTAACTAATCTTCTAATTATACTAGCTAAAGCATTCCCCAATTGATTTTTACGATCATTTTGGTAATTTCGCACTGAAAATAAGTATTCTCTGAGTGGAATGTTTATGGTTGCTGTCGATTTTTATAGGCGTGAATGAGATAACCCCCATAAAGTTGTAACCTTACTTTCTTGGAGATTGGTATAAATTGATACCACTGCGCTGTGGACATAGATACACTATTGAACAACATAAGATTTGATGCGTTCTTCTTATGTTGCATATTTAGTTACTTTTACAACAACAACAACAAAAGTGATGGTATGTATAGACAAAGTCCCATTAATTAGATGACACTTTTAAGAAAGACTTATTTGAGATGGTTTAGACATGTCAAACAGAAGCCAACAAAGGGTGCGGTGAAAAAATATTTTTCTATACAGGTTGACGACTGCTGAAGGAAAAGAAGTAGGGTGAAGAGGAGTTGAATGAAAGTAGCATTGATAAATATGACTTAGTGCAACTTATTTGAGGATTTGTTGAAGATTGACTTAAATGGTGAAACAAAATTCACATAGCTGACTCTAACATATATATTTGGAACAAGACTTTGATAATGACGATGATGGTGGTGTTCAATCTAGTAAACCTTTTTTTTTTTTTACTTCCTTTATGTTCCACTCATAGTTTGTCATCACAACTTAGATATCTATTCTAACAATATTTCTTCTAGAAGCACCACAATTCATCAGCGTTATCCACATTGTTGCTTGGAATGCTTTCTTTTGCAATATTTGCTGTAATGCTATTAGATAAATGAAAGTCTACCTAATATCTTCACTTTATCTTCTAATATTCTCCCTCTTATCTTCTCTCAGATGGAGATGTAGATTCTCATATAGATATATGGAGAAAGAGGAAAGCAAAAGAACTACAAATATTTATATAAGAATCATGAGAGGCAATCGTTGGTGGCTCCTATGGAAAGAAAATAAAGAAATGTCATCGTTTGAAATGGCTAGGACATATTTTAGAAGTGGAAGAAAGAGGAGAAAAAAAGGCCCACCGTGCAAAGAATAGAACTTTAATTTGCACGTACAAGTAACAATTCATGTATGAACAGAAAAAAAAGGGCTCCATGCAGCACAAGTTTTTGCACCAGGTACATGTAAGTGAAAGATCATTATGGTCTCCTTCTTCTTAGTGTGTTATGCATAGAGCACAAGATATGTATGATTAACTCATTGAGTTAGCCATCATCTACCATATTAGCATGCAGAAACTGAAGCACATTGAATGAAAAAAAATGCTGTATTTAATCAAAGTCCCTTTGCTCTTCTATATCTTTGCTCAACTTGATCTTAGCCAGAAGGCCCAGAAAGATATTCTCTCATGGAATATACTGCATATGAGAGAGAGAGAGAGAGAGAGAGAGAGAGAGAGAGAGAGAGAGAGAGAGAGAGAGAGAGAGAGAGAGAGAGAGAGTACCATGAACTTACTATGGTTCTTCTAAACTAGCTGCGGATAGCTATCATCATCATCATTCATCATAAGCTGAATAATCAAACTAAATAAAAGGAGTGGACTATTTCATTTCCAACACTCCCAAAGATACATGCACCAGCTGAAACATATTTGGTCAGAGAATCCACAGATCTTTATTACAAACAACAAGCAACAAGAACACCACGACTCATAACAACACTAACATGGAAACTGAAGATATTCTAGTATCACATATAACCATAGTGGTTCATTATGTTGGCTTAGCTAACCACTTTTGTAATTCCAATTGCAGGCAGCTTACAAACAATTGCCAACCTGATCAGCAAACAGCTGAGAACATTCCTCTCCATCGACAGTACCTACTTGAGATGGAACTTCAGCATTCCAATCCGAGGCCCCACTGCACCCCAGCCCCGGCAAGGATGGAAGTAGAGAATCAGAAGTTGCACATGGATTCTGCTGCTGTTGCTTTAAAAACACATCTTCTTCCATCAATTCATTCAAGAACGACGATAAAACATCGTCGCTGCCACAAATTTCATCTCCAGTGTTAATGCTCACTCTACTATCTTGCAAGCCCATCATCATTGTTATCCCATCTGAATTTTGCCAATAATCATGGGTGTCGCTGCCGATGATCTGGGTAGGCCCTTCCATATACCTGTTGCTGAAATTAGGGTTGATCATATTTGTGCCATTAAGATCTCCCACGCCACCTGATTCTTCTAAACTAGAAGAACTAGGGTTAGGGTTTGGTGCAGGTGGAGGTGGAGTTGCATGGAGAGTACTTTTAGGGTTAGGGCTAGGGTTCAATGGCTTGTGGGTCCGTGGATCTATCCCCATGCTTATCAGCTTCTTGCTCAGGTGGGTGTTCCAGTAGTTCTTGATCTCGTTGTCTGTACGTCCTGGAATCCTCCCAGCAATCAACGACCACCTTAAATCAAGCAAGAACAACAAGATCAATAACGACCCATCTGAAAACTGTTGTTGCACCAGACATTTTTACCTTGAAATGACAGAGATGAAGAAGAAGATGAGGGTGGGGCGACAATTACCGGTTTCCGAGAAGGCGGTGGAGACGGAGGATGAGATCTTCCTCGTCCGGTGCGATCTGTCCACGCTTCACAGATGGCCGGAGGTAGTTCATCCAGCGAAGGCGGCAGCTCTTGCCGCATCGAAGGAGGCCGGCGCGTTTTGGGAGGGTGCGCCACCGCCCCTCGCCTTCTCTGGCTATGTAAGAGGACAGTAGCTGGTCTTCTTCTGGTGTCCATGGGCCTCTCTTCAGACCCACCTTGAGGCAGCAAGGTGTGGTCTTGTTAGCCTTGGGTGTTGCAGATGTTGGGCTCCTCATCTCTCTTCTTCTTCTTCTTTGGTTTAGAGAATGCAACTGTAGAGACAGGACAAGAAGTGTTTGGGAAGGAATGTAGTGGGGGTGACTTTCTGAGGTGTGTGGCTCTTTACATGCGTGCAAGGCTCCAGTACAGGTGCTACAGTATTAAAATCTATGCCTCACTGCAAATTTTTTTTCTAACAGCTAAAAATAATAAATTTATTAAATATTACCCGTTCGATCTAAGATCGTGAAATAAACGATGATACTAACCAATATTTTATCCTCCCTTTTGAATTTATATATATATATATATATAAATGTGAAAAATCTCCATAGAAGATGAGGAATTCCCGCAGGTGAGGTGTAGAGATGCAACAAAGAAAGGCTGGGAATTGGGAAACGTGGACAGGGTGGAGTGGGGCCCACAGATGGTATTTGTGTTTTTTTTTTTTGGAAAGTCCATGCCAGGGTATGTGCGTTGTCGTGGCGTGGTGTGGATTGTGGAACTTGCAGTGGGCCCTGGGATTTTAAGTTTCTAGCCGCACAATTGGGCTGCCTGTGGATTTTGAAACGATTATTGGAGGGATGGAATTTTGTAGTTTGGAAGAGATTTCAAACATTTTATCTGTAAGTTTAACGGCCTATATCTAGGACAATGGGCCCCAATAGTATGTAAATGAGTGGGTGAAGATGGTGGGCCTAGACGAACATGATCATGAGACATGAATGAGAATATTCTTTGGGGTCTGTTTTCTTCTATTTGTCCTGGAAGGGGATTTTACCATTGGGCTACGATCAGGACAATAAAAGCCATCCCATGTTACTCAAAGGGAAACTTTTAACTCCATCATACGGCCCACATAATGGTAATCTGGACCATTCATGTTCGAATCCTATCTCCTCAGATAGTATATGTATTCTCAAATTTAGGCTTAATATGAGTGAGTGGGTCCTAAGTACAGTTAAACACATGATAGAAAATGTGACTGACCTGATGTGATGATTCCAGGGCCATCTATCATACCCTTTTTCCATCATCATTGTAGCTTAGCAAGATACCATTGTAAAGTAGAAGCCTACATTGCAATCTTCAAACTTCCCATGCTTTCCTTTTAGCAATAAATTCATGCTTGAAAACAATTAAAATTGAGACAGCTAATGTGAGCCATATTACTAGGCGTGTCCACCTGGACTTTTGAATATGAGGCTCCGCCCTTACCCGCCAAAGCCAGTAAAGATGACTAGATGAGGGGTTTTTTAGTCTTAAGCCCGAAGGTAGGCTACGGCCTGATTTTAAAAAGCCCGTCACTTTGAGGGCCAGGCTAGGGCTTGATTTGGCACAATGCGGCCGTTTGTCCATTTATATAAATATTTTGATGGGGGATCCATTGTTCTAGTCCCAATGAATCGATGCAAACCCATGGGATCTAGTGACATTCATGGGCTGGGCCTGTCCCGCTACGAGAACCTCTTAAGTTGGCATGCAGAGCTCATGAGCATGACCAGTGTGCCACACATCCTAAATAAGTTATTAGAGTCTTGGTCCCCTGCCACACGGCTATTTTTAAGAACCGTGTAACATATGCAGTGATCTCTATTGTGAGGCTAACAAAAAGATGAACCATATCCCCTCGAGCGGCATGTCCTTGGATTGTTTTAACAGGAGTGGATCCCTCCATAAGATTAAACACACGATTGAAGATGTGATTGAGCATCATTGTGACATTAATCATATTTTTGTCATCTGCTCAATCAGATGGTGGAAACTACTCCCATCGAACTGAATTATGAGAATACATCGATCTCTAGCGGGAATGGGATTCATTCATCTTAAACAGTCCAAATTATATTTATGTGGGCTGGACGATGGATATCCGGGGGCATGTGTTACATCACACGGCGCCTTTGTAATAGTAGGCGCAGGGATCCGGAGTCCCAAATTCACCTCCATCAACATCAACTATTTAATCCTGCTGCAAGTCACCCTTTGGTAAGTTAGTGAGTTGAAAGACAGAAACGAAATAAAAAGGGTAGAGTAGGGAAAGAAAGAAGGAAAGAAAGGTTGGTATCTAACTAATATCAGACTCTCAGGTTTGGAATGTTTGGTCAAACCCAGCCAACGTGGGTTGAGTCTTTTACACACCCAAAGCTACCGGTCAATCCAAACAAACAAACAACATCTAACGGCCTTTATTTACTCTCTCCTCCTTCATACCCATACATATTATACATGCTCCTACTCTCTTCCACACGTGCCGCTCCCTCGAGCCTTGTTCACCTTGTCCATAGCCACTGCTGCTCCTCTTCTCTCCTTTCTCTTCTTCTTCTATTATTATTATTAAAGAAAATCTCCATGAATCCTTCCAAATGCAAATCTTCCAGAGGAATGGCTTTGAACATCTTCATGAAGAGCACATCTGCTGTTGTTGGGTGAGTCCTCTTTTAAGTGCTCTGTTCTTCTAAAGTTTGTGTTCATCCCTATTCAAATTGATAGGTATTTACTACTAAGACAACCCAATATGCTTGTTTTTTTTTTTTCTCTTTATTGAGATTGTTGGATGTTTTAGAAGTAAGTTTTTAAGGGTTTTCTTTTTACATCTCGATGCAAATATTATTTGTTCTATTGTTTGTCTTAATACAGAGGCTAGTAGGACATTGCAAATGAAAAATGCTAGAACTCATGGCTTTTTTAAAAACAAACTTCTTGTTTGGACTTGGTCAATGTCACATTATAGCATTGGTTTTGATTACATGTGCTTATGGCATGCTTTCGTGGGCATATTACAATTAGTTAGGCTTTGGATATGAATACCATGCTTGTGAGATTCAGCCCAAACCGAGTCATATCACTTAATACGTAAGGTTTTGGCCATGGCTAATACTATTTTTTAAAGAACTTCGTTCTCATTACATTTATTTTCTATATTTAGTTATTTTTTACATGCATAACACTTTAATTAAGAAATGAAGAGGGGGAGGGGGAGGGGGAGATCGTTCCCATCCCTAGGTGGGGCCCAAGAAGATGGGTGACAGCATTGTAGGGGGGATCCATTCGCCTTCTGCTTCCGATTGTGAAGGTGGAGAGCGTGTAAATTTGGAGATTCGGTTGCAATTCGAAATCTGCAACTCATCTTCTTCTTTGGTGAGAGGGAGAGGGAAGTCCGCCAAAGTAATGGGTCGATCTCCTCATTAGCTCAGAAGATTCTGCTGACTTTAAACTCATAAAAGGTGTCCAAAACCGTGTTCTAAAACCAAGACCCTAACCATTACGCTCCCCCACGAAAAATGGTCTTTATAAGTTTTACTTCATTAATGATTAAATGCAAAAATATTTTATCTGATAATTTTCTATTGTAAACGTTCGTACATCCAAACATATGTCATAGTGAACATTGATGCCTTTAAATTCAGGGGGGCCACCTCTTTAAAAATTGAAGTCTTGCAAATCCTAGAACATATGTAAACCTTAAAACATCTGTTAATACTTTACAAATCCAAGTTGATCTCTTAAAACAAACCCTGCACGATACAACTCCTATTAATATTAAAAGTTTTTGTGGTTCTATCCTAAAGAATCCTTTTCAAAAATGGTACACCACCATCACTTTACAGACTCATAATCTTTCTTATGAATTAACTGCCCTTTCTGATCGACTCAATAGCCGACATAAATTGCATCAAAGAAGGACTAATCCCAATACATTTCCTAACATAAGCCTTCCTCAATTACCACTGCTAATGGAAAAATATGTCTCATTCAGAACAAATTGACCAATGCTATCATCTCCAAAGCTGACATCGGTATTCCTACTAATTTTGTTGTTGTCCCAAATCTACAACATCATTTAGTCCTTGGTACAACACCCTTTATAGCACAGATTCAACCTTTTTTTGTCACTACAAATGGCCTACATACCACTATAAACAATAAAGAAATCATCTTTCAGTTCAATGCATAATTTCATTCACATTTTTCCAAAATATTTGATTTTTATAACAATATCTCTTACTTTCCTCCCAGCAACTAATGTCTCTTGACAAAGGAAAGCTGCCAATCATCTCCAATCAACCTTCTACCATTCAAGAACTATTTCCACTGCATATCCCATATCCTTCTTCGAATCCACTCCCTTCTGCCGAGTCTCAAGCTCTTCTTGACAGATTCTGGAGCACCCATCTTTCCGGTCAAAGGAATTCTCATATGAGAAAAAATATTTCTGAACTAGCTATACATCTTAAATCCTTAGAATCAAGGATCCAATCTCTTGAACAACAATGTACATCGTCATCCAATCCAAGAATTGAAAAACAATTCAGACAACAACTCCTAAAATGGTTGATAACTTTTTCCAGATGATTTATCTGTGCGAATTAGAGCTCAAACTCTTTCTTGTCAACTCAAAGAACGCTTTCTGTCTAAGGCACAATACCTCAACTGGGTCATCGGCTTTCCTAAAATGTTTTTACTAGTCGAAGAATTCGATATCTCCTATATCGAGCAAGGACTGGTCCAACTAATTATCCTTGACAGAAATAATTTTACAATTTTATGCCAATTACCCGCCATTGTTAAATATGCTCTCAGTTGCCTCGGCATCACCAAGCAGTATCTTCTAGTTACAATCTTCTCCTCACTAGGAGAACGTGAAGAAACTCACTTCTATCAATCATATCAATTATGGACTCTCACCAACATCGAGGATGGTGATCTGTTCTGCAGAAAATTCCGTGTCCCTCCTCCCGACTATGAAGCCTATGACCATCCGACTGATTGGTTTGAAACTTCTGACGCAGCTACTCTCAATTACAGCCTAGAGCGTCTACAATCCTATAATGCGCAAACAGATCAAATTCAGCGCTTCATTACCCTCAGACGACACCTTGAACTTGCCAGCACTTACAAAGGAATTTGGAGTGACGGTCGAAGAATTATTTGCATCGACGACCATCTCGCCGATTAAATACATGTGTTCTATGATCTCATCCGATCCGGACACGCTATTCTTGAAGAACTCTTGGATGAATTCATGCTCATGAATCTCGACATCACTGATGAGACACGAGTCCAATTAATCAATACTTTCAAAGAAGAAGATAACTGGTCTGATGCCTGGAGTTCAGATTAGGGTCTATGCATTTTTGTCGCGGCAAAATACAACTTCATACAGCGCTCCTCCATATGAATGTCCCTAGCTGTCTGCCACTGCCAGCTTACGAATGTCCCTATCAAGCTTATCTAGCTGTCTGCCACAGCCAACTCCCTCCATCAAGCACTCCTCCGCAAAAGCCTCCAATTTGATCAAAAAGCTCAAGCTCGAAAGTGACTCTTCAAAACAAGTCAAGAGATGTCACTTTTAGAATTTACCGTTCAGTCACTGTTTGACACTATTTCAGCAGTGACTGTTCATCACTATTTGTCAATCAAGCCGACAAATCACCGTTCAAAGGTCATTATTCAGTACTATTCATTCACGATAAAGCATCTCGGTCATTGTTCAAATAGTGCCAAATAGTGCTCCTTCACTATCAATGCATTGAATCAAGCCTGAAGATAAGAATTTCGGATTTAAAATGCTTTCGCATCCGGAGTCACATGCATCATCTAAAGCAGCCTCAATGATTCATGGACTTCAAGGCCTCTTCAAGTCCGCAATAGTCTGTGAATTTTGTTTATAAAAGGGACTGTCAGCCCTCTTGTCTAGGCATAAGTAGTTTAGAGCAAGATTTTGACTTTTCAAATTCTCTCAGTCTTAGCTAGTTTTTGTTTTGTAAGTTTGAGTAGCGAGGGGGTTTGGGTGGCGGAAGGGGTTTTGGCTTTGATTTAGAGTTCCTGAATTTGTGATGTCATTGTTTCCTGAAGAATGTATTATTATTATTGTTGTTTTTAGAAAAAGTTCTTTTAGAAGGACTTATGATTGGGTCATAACCAAATTGGTAGCAAAAATCGCCAATTCCTTTTGATTATTAGACCTTTCTTTTTTCATTTGATATTTGAGTTTAAGGTCCGTACAGATACTTAGACCAACTTTATTAATGATTTGGATTAATTCCTCGTATGTGTAACGGTGGTAATTAAGGTTCCTATCGCCTTTGTCACGTAAGTAATTACGGACTTTTTCTGAGAACAGGGTTGGGAGGCTAAAAACAAAATTTTCTTTCCAAAAAGAACTTTTGCAGCTATTAATATGAAATAGTTTGGAAAGATACACATCTTTATACCATTGAATGTCTGTTAAAGTATGGCATTTAAGATTGATCAATTGTTCTTTGTTTTTCTTAGAAATATCGTCAAGTTTGCCGAGAAAATGAAGAATTATGTTGGTTATTAAGGCAAGGACTTATTCTCCTTGTGTTTTTCCTTTTGAATCAAAAACTGGATTTCTAAGTTCATCTCGTTTGATGGATTGTTTTATTTCTTCGCATTGTATTTCAGAGAGATAGTCATTCCACCATCCATGAAGTTGCCCGGTGAAGCCGGAGGTGATGGCGAGAACAATGTTTTCTTGTGCCCATTGGTGAATGTAACAGGCATTACAATAAACAATCATGTGTTGCATGATATTAAGGATTTGGTATTCAGAAAGTCCGTCAATGTTTCATTCATAGAGGACATTTCCTTCAAAATGGATTTTGGGCATCTCAGAGATTTCTTCAAATTGAAGATCTATTGAAGAGGGGCGACGATAATATTTCTTTTTTGAAGATTGTCGAAAAACTGAACGATTGATTTGAGGATATTGTTCTGCTTCATCATTAGCTAGAATAGTCTAGGTCTTCATTAGGGGAATCATTTTCTGTTATCATGGATAAGCTAGGTTTCTTGTTGTTTGGGTATGATTCATTGGATACCTTTATTGTTTTAAAAAGTTCTGTTAAGAACTCATTTGACATGGAATAAGAGGTCTGGATTTGGGGAAGGTTTGTTTGAATCGTTTGAGTTGGAAGAAAGAATTGTTTGGGATGAGGGTTATTATTTAGTTTTATGTGTGAAATTGTTTGGGCTTGCAATTCTTTTATAAATAAAATTTACAGACTATTGAGGACTTGAAGAAGCTTCAAGTCCGTGAATTATTGAGGCTGCTTTAGAGGTTGCATGTGACTCCGGATGTGAAAGCATTTTAAGTCCGGAGTTCTTATCTTCAGGCTTGATTCAATGCATTGATAGTGATGGAGCACTATTTGGCACTATTTGAACAGTGACTGAGATGCTTTATCGTGCATGAACAATACTGCTGAAATAGTATCAAACAGTGATTTGTCGGCTTGATTGACGAATAGTGATGAATAGTCACTGCTGAAATAGTATCAAACAGTGACTGAACAGTAAATTTTGAAAGTGACATCTCTTGATTTGTTTTGAAGAGTCGCTTTCGAGCTTGAGCTTTTTGACCAAATTGGAGGCTTTGGCGGAGGTGCGCTTGATGGAGGGAGCTGGCTTTGACAGACGGCTAGATAAGCTTGATGGAGACAATCAGTTGTCTATATGGGGCGCTGTATTTGGTGCAGTATTTTGTCTTACTCTAGACTTATGTCTAGATGTCTAGAATCCATCTTCTCCAGGAGATTGAGTAGCATCAGAGTCTTCATTGACTTAAGAGGCTGCTGATGGAACTGCTTCATGATATTGTGCAGGAGGTTTCTTCTTGAGAGGTTCAATTTCTTTATGGAGAGCATGAATATGATTGAGTAAGTATTCTTGAGAATCCATGATAGTGTTGCTTGGATTAGAATTTGCTATGGGGGCAGTCTTGAAGGGTCCTGCTACAGGATTTTTTATGACTTCAGTAACTACTACTTTGAAAGATTTATATGGGTCAGGTTTAGGCAGTGGAAGAAATTGTTGAACATTAGGGGAAGAAGGGGAGGCCTGATTATGAAGAATTGGTAGAACGTCAAATTTGTCCCAACGAATTATAAAAGTTCTTCGATATAGGAATGGAGGATTTGTGGTTTTAGAATAACTTCGTTTGAGGATCCAGGAGATACTGTGAGTAAGGGAATAGGCTAAAAAGAGGTATGAAGGTTCGTTGGATTTAAGTGAAGATTTATTAGAGGCAAAAGTTTTAAAATGGCTAGATAAGGATTCTGGTAAGATGGATGAAGGTGGGCCAAAGAGTGACCACCAATTTATCCAGAACCATTCTAGGATTTGGATATTTCGGGTTTTTTTGAAAGCTGATGAACCAGGAGTGGGATTGTTTGGGGTTCTGGCGGAGCAGAAC
Organism: Litsea cubeba; assembly: GCA_012931725.1. Taxonomy (NCBI): domain Eukaryota; kingdom Viridiplantae; phylum Streptophyta; class Magnoliopsida; order Laurales; family Lauraceae; genus Litsea; species Litsea cubeba. The sequence continues at coordinate 124,798,543 of CM022944.1, read as the reverse complement.
ATATTCCCAAGCATTCGTGTAATCCCAGTAATTATATGGCCATTGTTTCTGATTGGGGCTTTGCACCATTCTGGTTGTAGATCAATTATTCTGTCATTCCCACGAAGAGAGGATATGGAGAATTTTGAGTTTTGAGAAGGCAATCTCACTATCTTTTTCATTGTTGGTAACGAGTGCGCTATTGGATTGTTCGAGTATAGCTTCATAAAAGTTAACTGTGAGGGTGGATAGTTTGGGCGAGAAGTGCATATTGGAAGGAATATTTTGGAGACTATTTGATCAACATGAAGACCTGCAAGGATGCCATCTAAATGAGTATTTTGGCTTTCTACATTGAGAATATATTGGGATTGGGATCAAAGGGAGAATTGATTGGAGACACTAAATTCACTTAGTGTATCAGACTCTTTGGCTTTATTTTTAGACCTTTTGGACATTTTGGTACTGAGACTTCTCTCGACCCTGTAGAAATTTGCGAGAGAGGAAGTCGGGTAGAGAATTGGAAGCTCCTTTTATAAATTCAATTTTGAAATCAAATAATGAAAGCAAAGCTTGCCATCGAGCAAAGATTTGTTTTGATGCAAGTTTTTTAACATCTTTTTTCTAAAACTTCTTTTGTTGGTTTACAATCAATATGTAAGAGAAATAGCTTATTCAAAATATCACTTTGAGATTTGAGGATGGAAGAGACTATAGCAAGAATTTCCTTTTTAATTGTAGAATAATTTTGTTGAGTTGGGTTCCATAAACCAGATGTAAATTGAATAATTTGTTCTTTATCTCCTTTTTAGTGGAGAAGGATACCACCATATCCTTTTTCAGAAACATCATTTTGAATAATTTTAAATTGATCAGGGTTTTCTATATTTAAGAAAGGGAGAATTTTGACCTTTTCTTTTAGTTTCTGAACGGCTAAAGTGTGTGCTTCAGTCCATTCTTCTTTATTATCTTTATAAAGTCTTTTTTAAAAGAAGGTTTTTTTAGTTGCTAGATTCTGAAAGAAATTAGAGACAATTTAAGCAACCTAAGAATCATTGAACCTGGGCAGTATCTTTGATCTCATCAAGGAATTTGTCAGCAAATTGAATTACGCGATTAATTGGAGTAATAGTTTGATTTTCAATTTTATAGCCGAGAAATCGGATAGATGTTTGGAATAAAATTATTTTTCTTTGAGAAATAACAAGACCATTGTATTTTATAGTGTTGTAAAATATGGAAAGATGTTTCCAATGTTGTTTGATGTTTTTAGAGAAGATTAAAATATCATCGATGTAGACAATGGAAAATTCTTTAAAAGGGTGGAAGATTTCATCCATGATTCTTTGGAACTCGGAATGAGCATTTTTCAAGCCAAAAGGCATAACATTCCATTCAAAGTGACCAAAGGGAACCGTAAATGCGGTTTTATAACGATCTTCTTCATGGATTTGGATCTGCCAAAATCTAGATTTAAGATCAAATTTAAAGAAAATATTGGCGTTACAAAGACGATTAATTAGATCTTGTTTATTAGGAATGGGGTATCGTATAGATTGAAGGACTTCATTCAAGGGCTTATAATTAATTACAAGTCTTGGAGAACCTCGTTCGAGTTCGGCTACATTTTCAACATAGAAGGCTGCACAACTCTAAGGGGATTGAGATTTACAAATAAGATTATTGGAGAGTAAATCTTTGATTTCCTTATCACAAAGATCAAGTAGGCGAGGATTCATTTGTGCTGGTCTAGCTTTTGTTGAAATATAATGTTCATTAAAGTCTCTATAGTATGGGGAGGAAACTTGATGAAATTTTCTGTGCCAAAAGGCTGAGGGTATATCGGCGCAACAAGTTGTAAATAATTTATTTTGGAATTGAATTAATTGTCGTTGAAAATAAGGTTTATCAAGTTTTTTTTTGAAGACTTAAAAGTGAATTTGAGGATATCATCTTGCTGCGTTAGGACGTTAGGAACTCTTATCTCGACTAATATCTGGTTGGAAATAGGCTTGGCCCAACATCCCTACCCGATGGCAATTTTGACTCAGTATTTCATTGAGTCAAACCAGCAAAACAATTTGGGTGGATTTGAACAAGTTACCTTGATCTACCCTAACATCCCCTACTCGATTGGACTCGACCTAGTTACTTAGCTCAAGGGGTGGTAAATCTATCTCGACCCCCAGACCTGAGTCGGATTGCACCCGTGTTTGACTCGCGTCAAATATGGTAAATTCTGAGTTAGATAAATTTGATCATTTGATATGTGGTAAAATGGGTTGGGTTGGGGTTAGCTCGTATGACCATAGAAATGGGTTGTTAGGGTTGAGCTCTTATCTAAACCTGTTTAAACTTACAAAATGCCCCCTATATTTTTAAATAACCTCAAAGAGGCCCTTATCTTTCGTACTTTTACAAAAGACCTCTAGTCTAACGGAGTAACATATGGCCATTAGCTTTTTCTGAATAAATGATAAAATAATCTTTATTTAAGCTTAGCAAGTTTTACTAACTCAAGTTACTTCTAGTGAGGCCCACCTAGATACATGATTGGGGGGGGGGGGGGGGGGGGGGGGGGGGGATATGGTGATGGAAAAGCTTGGATGTGGATTTGAAATATGTTTAATATCAAGCCATTCAAAAAAACCTATACGTTGGTTTTAGGATCTAGTAACTTTTTGTACGTCTCGACTAGTAGTCAAGGGGGGTTTTATAGTAAAAACACAAAATATACAGGCCTCTATGAGGTTATGTGAAAATACTTTTTGTAAATAAATCCAATGATTTTGTATTTCAAGTATTATTTGCTTACACTAAATATAACCTTAAAACTCGAAATAGATCGGGTGTGGCCCAAACTTCTTCAAGTTTGATAGGGTCGGGTCGCGTTAAATGGGTTGACCCACGTTGGATGCAGGCATCGAGTTAGGGTTGGGTTATCTAGGCTTTTTCAATAGACAACCTCCCTCAATCTGAGTGATCAGGTTTTTCTTTTTTTGGTAATCCAACCAAAGGAACTTAGACTCAAGAGAGAGCTCGTACATACAGAGGAAAACGGCCCGCACAAGCGGGAAAAAGGCCCACATAAGTGAGAAAGAAGACCGCACAAGCGGGAAGACAATCCATATGAGTGAAAAAAGGTGATGTACCTAGGGTTCAAATCTTGGACAGGTAGGTGAGAATTGCCGCCACTTACCAATGAGGTAAGTGGAACAGTGGAAAGAGAGACTCATCCACCTACCAACAAAGGTGTATTTGATGGTAATTTAGTTCAGTCTCTTTCCCAGCTGCAAAAGAAAGGCAATCTGAAAGGGATAGATGATAAGTCCCAATCCCAGCTGTTTTAGTTTATCTTAGGTGGGTGGCGTTCCAATGAACAGCCCACATGGAGTAGCAAATGGGCTGGACCAATTTTAGCCCTTAATTGTTTTCGCATCCAGGTCCACGGCCCATTCATTAGAGGTTAGGGTCACCTTGTAGTGAAATTTGAGCCCGTTTGATAGGCCGGTTAAATGGGCCTGACCCAGCCACTTCAGCAACCCTCTTCCTTCTATACCCGTTTCTGGGTATGTACGTATAGTCCAAAAGCTTGACCTGACTCGCCTTGACTAAACTGAGTCAACTCAACATGAAAGAAAGTGAGTGAAAGGAGTCTGACCAATTCAGTTGAGAACTTTAGTTAAACTTGCACGAGCTACTCAACTGGATACCCTTGTGGTCATTTGGGGCCGGGCAAACCAAGCTCCCACTCGGTGAGTCAAATGTGAGTTTAACTACACATTAGGAGCACAGTTTGAGCCATAGCATTTTTTTTTCTTTTTGTTTTTGGGTAAAACGAGTCATAGCTTATGAACATGAAACTTTGGCTACGCATGGAAGGTCACAAAGCTGAATGACTCATCCAACTTGGCGACCTTTGGTGCGAGTCAACTCAACTGATCAGTCAGAGGAATTGCAACAAGTTTCTAAGCTATTGTTTGAAATTTGAATATTTTTCGAAATCGGCAGTTTATATTTTCCAAACTATGTAAGCCCAAGTAGATTTAGATTCCACCATTACAAATAAAAACCCACTTGATTTACAAACTACGGATGTGTGATCCATCCTGCACCAATGTGGGTCCCACCTATCTATCGGCTTCAAAACATTTGCTAGTAGATCTTCACGATCATGGTGAGTTTACCAAATGAGTCTGAGTTACTTGTTAAATTTTACATACACTCTTCACGAGTGAACCAATTACGGGGAACGGCCATCGCCTAATTAGTTATTAGTCCACTCCTGGCACCTGTGATTCCCACCTACTACTCTCCACACCCCAACTAACAAGTCATAGTATACTAACTACCAGTCACAGGGTGAGACCAAATAGTACGCAGGTGAAAGATGTACAAGAAACCAAGAGGTATTTGTTAGGAGTTAGGACTTTCAAACATTGTTTAAATATTAGAAAGATAATGGAATCCATGAAGGCCAAGGTTTATTGGGACCTGGTTTAACCAGTGGTTCATTCTTTCAGGACCATTATGTTAGCATGACATTAAAATTATTCAATAAATAAATTAAAAAATAAAGAATTTCTAAAAAAAATTATATATAAAAAGAAAGAAATTATACAAAAATGTCAAGTTTAAAAGTAATGATTTTTTTTTTAAAAAAAGTTACTTATTAAATATTTAAGAAAGGAAATTAATAACTACTTTCAATTCTAGATTTAGAATATTGTCATATTTTTTATATACTTTAAAAATTGGTCAGTTTGAATGGATTGATAGTTGACCGACCTTGCGGTTCAGGTTCAACCCAGTTGGACCAGTCATCCAGTTCGATTTTAAATGCATTGGTCTGGAATTATCAATGGGCAGAAAAATGTGGGTCACATATATTTTTTTGTGTTGATTCCTGCCATTCAGGCATCACATGTCCCCCATGGACCCAAATTTCACTTTATTTATTTATAGTGGCATACACCATTAGAATGATCAAGCCAGTGATCAAGCCATAGGAAAACTGTTACTTTTCATACATTGAACTTCCTTGAAACTTAGTTTATCTCTAAAACAGTAAAACGTAGGGGTGTTCATGGACAGGCCCAGCCCGCTTTGGGATGGGCTTATGCCTTAAATTTTAGTGCTCGGGCCGAGCCTGGATTAAAATCTTGGGCCCATTTATAATATGGGCTGGGCTTGGATTAAGTGTTAGAGAGCCCTATTTCTCTTCTTCCCGGTTTGGGGGAGCCTGGATTCTTCTTCTTTTCCTGCTTACAGTCATAGAGTAAATGAAATCTTACCATATCTCAATCTCATCTCAATATCACAAAATACTCAGTTTTCTATGTGCAAAACCGTATAGAGTTTTAAGGGTGTAGAGCTAAGTCAAAGGTGACATCTCCTCAATTTATGTAAGTAGTTTCAATTTATCTTAATCTTACAAATTACTCTTCTTTCTAATTTATTCGGATTGTACAAATGTTGTCTAGACTGGGTGCTCAGCGATCTGGCTAAGACCCGATTAACTAGAGGGGTAGAGGGGCCGGGCTTAGGCTTGATAAATTTTAGGTGGGCCGGGCTGGGCGAGGCATTATGGCCTTATTCGGGCTAGCGCTGGAGCATTAAAGTCAGGTCAGGCCTAGATATTCATCAGCCCAGCTCAACCAGGCCCACGAACACCCCTACTAAAAAGTGCACCTTAGTTTGGGTGTAGATTACATGGATGAATGCCAATTATGGTGGGTACAGGAACTCTTTCACGGTTTTGCAAAATATCACATTCATAGGATAATCCTAACCTTTAATTTAATTAGGCTCAAACTATTAAATTAATTTGTTTACTAGCATAAATTTAGGCAAGCTGGCCGTTGATGTCTTTTTCTAAGCCAATTGGAACTAAAGACTCTAACAAGGTGAAGGCATGCTTGCTATCCTAGAGTTGTAGTTGAGGATTTATTTTTGGTCACTTAGCTAAACTTAGTTGTGAAAAGTTATTCTTCCAATGCAATATCTTTGGGTCTCGCAAAATGGCAAGGCTCTTTGGAAATTCCTTTACATCCTCAAAGACATTATAGCTTTGTCATTGAGAGTGATTTTTTCTTTTTCATCAAATGACATTGCGGGTTTGTTAGCTAAGCAAGGTGTGGATATGGATGATTATGATTTTGTTGATATTTAATGTTTTGTTTTGTTTTGTTTTGTTTTTTTCTTTTGGTGCGATGGTGTAGTATAAAGTTTTGGTACCTTTTCTCTATCTTGTTCTTCTGTATTTCCTTTATAAAGCTCTTTAATCTTTTTAATATATGTTCAATACGCTGTTGGTCATTGGTCAACACTACCTTAGTCGGACTTACATAAACTATATGGATCTAAACAAGCCTAGTACTATTGAATATAAAAGGCGTACCTGTCACCATGATAAACTCTTAATCTCCATGAATCTTTTATCAAACAACTTTCCTTTGATTAGAGATTTAATTAATCCGCTCCTCTCCTTTTCCATAAGACTTGATCCAAAGATAGGGTAGAGGTGGCAATGGGATGGCCGCTCCTATTAGGGTGGGTTTGGTACAGGTTTCATTGGGATCAGAGCAGGTTTGGGTATGAAGGTAAAAACCCGTCATAGGTTCAGGGCGGGGTCAGGATTTCATCTTTCGACGCCCTGACAGGTTATTATACCTATTAGTTGGAAAGCCTATTAGGCATTCAAATTTTAAAATAATATATAGCTCATTATTTTTTAAATTGTATCTTGCATTAGTTAAGAAATCTTAATCATACCCATAAAATTAGTCACCAAGTCAACAATGATTTTATTTACAAGAAGAAGAAAACTTTCTTCTTCCATGCAAAAAGAGGATTGTTTCATCTTCCCTATTGCACAATGTATAATCATATTTGTTTCTCCATCTTCGTCTTCTTCTTCCTATTCTTTTCTCAGTTCGATCATCCTCTCCGTTTGGGTCTTAAACATAATATATTTCATAGTCAACCAGTTAGATAGCATTTGAAGAAGGATTTTTACGAGAAAAAATAAGATTAAATCTTAATTAAACTATTTTATGAAGAAAAATTATAAAATGACAAGATAATTGTAAATGATATTTCATCAGTTATGTTTGCGGGATGCATTTTAAATGATAGTGGGCATTTACTGAAGTTGTTAATTATTAACTACTTAGTGAAAATGATTGATTAAGTTGCACAATGTGATTATTTGTGGTTTCAAGATAGTGTGCTAGGATAACTATGCATTTTGGAGCATACTGTGGTTTCAATGTTCTTTTATTAAGTGATTGACCTATGACCCATGCATGGGGGAGCATCCGATTTTCATTTTAGTTTGTAAAATTTATGTTGTAGTTGAGCTTTGCTTTATGTAATGTCTCATACGTACCATTGGGATTATGTCTATAAAGCAAAAGCTATCTTTTCTATTCTCCCTTCATGTGTTTTCCCTTCCTTTCCTCTTTAACACTTTTTCCACCTTCCTACATAACTAATTAGTTCTTGAGACAAAGTTATGAAGGCCAATACCAATTCTCGCTAAATTTTAGTTGGAATAGTAAGAGCAGTTGTGATGATTGTTAAAACAAAATCAAGAAAGGGAACTCATATGTCATTTGGACCACTGTTAGGAACGAAACCAATCAAGATAAAATGAATAAACAAACAACACAAATAGTTGTAAAAAATATGTCATATATATATATATATTATTCTACGTAAAATAGCTAGAGCATTCCCTAATTGATTTTTAGGATCATTTTGGCAATTTGCACTGAAAATAAGTATTCTCTAAGTGGAAAGTTTATGGTTACTGTCTATATCTGATAGGCGTGAATGAGATGAAACCCATAAAGTTGTAGCCTTACTTTCTTGGAGATTGGTGTAAATTGATAACATTGTGCTATGGACATAGATACACTACTGAATATAGAATTTGGTGTGTTCTTCTTGTGTTGCCATTTTAGTTACACTACAAGAAAATTGATAATTAGCAGCGGCGGTTTATATATCCGCCACTACAAATAACTATTATGTACGTTTTGTAATACATACAGCGGCAGTAATCATATTTTGTTGTTATTAAGTGTAGTGTATGTAAGTTTATAATATATATACACTATACAGATAGTGGCGGTAATTTTATTTTGCTGCTATTAAGTCCAGCGACATTAAGTGTAATATACATAATTTTGAATTTTATTATACAGCGGCAGTGTAATATACATAATTTTGAATTTTATTATACAGCGGCAGAATGCGTAGCGGCAGTGTAATATACATAATTTTGAATTTTATTATACAGCGGCAGAATGCGTATTTTGCTGCTATTGTGTGTATTAAAATTTTATTATACAGTGGCGGAATGCGTATTTTGCTGCTGACGGAAATATAATTCTGCTACTATAAACATGAAAATATAACAATTATGAACATTTAGTAGCGGAAAGTATATTCCGTTACTATAATTTTTTATACACTAAAAAACATATAGTAGCGGAAAGTATATTCTGCTACTATATGTCTCTTCTTCGATTTGTTTTCTTGGGTTTCTTATAGTAATGAACTCCCTTGTAGCTGCCAGTAGAAATTTTCGCAATGCTGTCCGCTTATCTTCCCCAGAACCTCTTATCTAATCATCGAGAACCAGCATTTCGTCTTTCCAAAACTGAGATCTCTCTCTTCCTCAAAACCATAATCTTTGAGATCTCTCTTCGCCAAAACCCTAATCTTTGAGATCTCTCTTCCCTCAAAACCCTAATCGTTCGGTTGATTTGTGCTGGAGCTTCGAGATTTGAGGTTTTTGTTCGGAGCTTCGAGCTTTGAGGCTTTTGTTTGGACTTCAAGATCTTCCATACAAGAAGAAGAAGAAGGTATCTGATCGACATTTTCGAGCTTTCAGATCTGAGCTACTTCCTTGCATTTTTTCGATCCTCTGCTTCTTTTACTTCAACGATCTTCTAAACGGACGTGATCTGGAAAAAAGGTTGGCAATCTTAGGGCTTTAGGAGGAGTTTTCTTCTGATCCTCTGCTTACTTAGGGCTTTTGCCCTTTTTCTCTCTCTCATTCGATTTCGAGTTCTCAATTTAGGATTCACACTTTCGTTCTAGAGCATTTTCTTTACAACTTTTTTTTTTTTGGTTCTCCTGTTCTTGTTCTATCTTCGCGTATAAGATTTAGGGTTTTGGGAAATCTGGATGTGGTTTTGCAATGGGGTTTCTCAAATGAATGCATAGTGCTGGATTGGGGAATATATGGTGGTGTGTTTAGGGTTTTTGATCGGCATCTATTAATGGAATGACGGATTCAAATGGTGCTGTCTTATGAAAACCTTTAAAAAAGTAACAGTTGAGGAACTAGGGTTTTTAATGTGGGGGCATTTTGTATGTCACGTACTTATTGATTACTGTCTGGATCTAAAGAAAAAATGGGTGTTTCATCAGCTATAATTAGGGAAACGTAGTAAAGTGTCTTCATGTCATTGTGCATTGAGTAATATAGCGACTGTTACTATCACGGTTAGCATTGTCTGCACAAGGAAGTGATGCCTCTTTTGTTTTTGTTGAATTCTCTGTCTTGAACTTTTGTTTTGTTTTCAATGTAGATGGTGTTTGAGTGTATGATTGCTCTATTTTGACAGATTAATCAGTGCAGCTATGGATTTTTTTTTAAGTATTAATTGATGCACAATTAGTTGAGTTTTTAATGATGAATTAAGCATTATCTCTGTTTGGAAGTTCTGATTCATACATTGCAAAAACTCAACTTATGGGAAGATTTGGGTGTTAGATTTTTTTTATGCCTTTATTCATGCTTCATCTAAAAGCTATCATGTGCTAGTTTAGCTGGGATTTAATTTCGAGTGTATAAAGTATAAACAAATAAAACACAATCAGATGGTTGTATAGCAAGGAAGATTGAATAAAAGGATTCCACAATCCATAAAAGATTGCGTTTTGGATAAACCAGAATCATAGATGAAAATTATACTTTAGCAGACTATCCACTGGGCAGCTCTGAAACTGAAACTGCAAGATGCCATCCACTGGATAAATTTCAGGATTGAACTGGGTGGGCTGTGATTTGTTAGTAAGAATATGATTTGTACGAAGCTCCGCAAGCAAATATTCATGACCATTAGAACAGAAATTTTGTCTGACCAAGCAAAAAAAAAAAAAAAGTTTCAAGAATTGTGTTGTTCAGGTACTAGTTTCATATTTGAACCAAACATGGGCATGCCGGGATAAAAAGGGTCATGGATTATATGTGTATATGTAATGCACTGTATATAATATATAATGTATAATTAATTTCTAATATATTAAAAGACGACGGGATGAGCTTGGATGAAATTGGCTTGGTGAGCCCGCCAAGTGAGAAGAGAAACCCATACAAGTGGTAAGAGTGGCATACTTATAAATTACCCTGGACAGCTGGGTGACATGCAGGGTTGCCAACCAATTGAACAACCCCTTGTTGTCCATTGTTGCCCTTCAAATAAGAAATCTTTAGTAAGGTTTTGCATGAACGAAGATTTCATATCGATATTGGTATATACCAATCTAGTTGGACAAACAACATTTCATTTCTTTAAATACCAGCCATACTACTATATTTATTTATTCTAATCTTTGTTTTGTAAATAAATAAAAAAACATAAAGAAATATACCCCACATGTTCTTTCTTTAATTTTGTTATTAAAATTGGTTGCCTTCCTACTCGTTTGTCTCCTCATGTAGATTTTGGCATGTCTTTCACTCCAAGACAATTCTCAGATATTCCCTACTACTAGTAAGATAATATGTGGCATTGTTCTCATGTAGATGAAGGATATTGGAGTCCCTTTTATTTCAATATGATATGCAACTTTCTATTTTGGGTGCTCTTTTGTCATTATTATTATTTTCTATTGGTTCTTTTGTTGTTAATTTTTTTATTGACTGTTTCTGTACTTCTTAATTTTACTGGTTAACATAAAATTCAATTTTCAAATTTGAGTACCTAGTCTTGATGTTGTTGTTACATGTAATTGCCATAGTTTAAGAAGTACTTATTGCCATGATTCAAGAGCTTCAATTGGTTTTAACTTTAATGAGAAAATATGCATTGGGTTGAAATGGGAGAAAATATATCATATTGCAGGGAGGATGGACCATAGGCATCGAACTTTCTGTAGGTGAATCAAAATCGCCCATATGAGTGGTCCACCTTGTGGATGGAAAATGACAAAAAAAATACACCAATTAGACAGTTCATATTATGTATTATTGATGGTCTAACTATATCTTATTATATATGGTTTGACTACAAAACCCAGGGATTTTTTTTTTAAGAAAAATTGTCACATTCTACTGGGGCTCACCTAGATGCACCACAATCCACGGAGGTTGACTGATGGAAAGATTTGGCACAGCTGATGGGACATGAGAAATCAGCTTGGTCAAATGATCCTAACCCTTTAGTTTTAAGCTCTAATGTTTAATTGCTATATATTGTGCACTTTATGAGGTAAAATACAAAAGTTAATGAGTTTTAATGGTTTTATATCGTGCACCTTTCAAGGTAAAATGCAATGGTGAATAATGCTTAGAAGTCTACAGAGAAAAAACATCAAAATTGGTTTGGAACAGAACATCAAAATTGCCTCTTAGACATTAGAAGTCTACAGAGGAAAAAAAAAAAACACCCCCTCCTACTTCAACCTATCACCAACCTTGCATATGTTCAAAAATCACAATGCTTGCATGTGTGAAAGAAGATGACAAATTAAGATAACGCTCTCATATAGCTTAGCTAGTTAGAGACACGGGATATGTTTGTATACCTATAGTGTCTCACTTCGAATCCCCAGTGTAGTAAAAAAGTAGATGACAAAGATACATCTGTTTTTGTTTTGTGGGTTTTCTATTTATGGTCCAATTCTGCGATATGAAATGGTTTCCAATTATCTATTTTAATATATACCGTTAAATTGATCATGCCAGCTAAACTGAAATCATCTTGAATTCCTATGCATATGAGAGGCTTGATCAAAGCAAAAGGTTGATCCCACGTTATTTAAGGTAATGGCAGCATGTGACAGATCATTTCTAGAAAGGGTCAAATTGCCTCTTAGACATTAGGAGTAGAGAGGCAAATGGGTTATATTGGGCATAAATGGATTGAATAGGAAGCTTATGCAAGGTGAGATCCAACCCATATCTTACATATTTATTTAATGATTTAGAGGACTCGGAAGATGTTGAAACTTTGGATCTTCAATTTCTTCTGATGCGTTTTCACTCATTAAGTTCTTGAAATTCACGATGAAACAGAAATTTCTGCTTCTGTTTCTTCTTTTTGAATGCTTTTGAGTGAACTGTGTAGAAATGGAGGTTTTTCTCTGAGCTCATTCAGAGTTACTCAAGTTGCTTGTTGTTTTATGCAGGATTAAAGAAGCAGAGCAGAACTTGAAAACAGATCTGACTAAACTAGCGACAAATGCAGAGGGGTTAGTACTTCGTAGATCCTCCATTTTAACAAATCGCTTCTATTTTCTGCTTGACTAGATTTTAATAAATCCTCCACCACTAGAAACATTAATCCCAGTTCTAGTTTCCATAGTGGCAAATGTAGAAGTGTCTACAGCAGAGCTACCTAGTAGTAGCAGCGGATCTCAGTGTTGTTAATTAGAGAGGCATAAGAAGCAATAATCTTGTTAGAATCAAAATAATACACCGAGCACATGTATTCAACACTCATTGTTGAATAATCTTCATAGGAAGTTTAGGTTTAATAATCTTCTCTTCTTTTGCTAATTCTTTCTGTATTTAACACTCATTGTTATTTTGTTCTATGTTGCAATGATTTTATATTATTGTTGTTGTATTGCTTATTTTCATTTCTTATTATCTTTCTTTTTCTGTTGAATATATATATATCTTATGATTAAATGATCATGGACCCATCTCAGTATTGCGTGCATCTAACCAGCTGGGAAGTTATGTTCTTCTTTCTAACATCATCAGGCTCCAACTTGTACTCAGGTGCCAACTCTGAATTCAAATTCCAGCTCAGGGTTGATAATTTGGGTTGATCCAAAACTCAGGCTTAGAGTTGCCCATGTAATTCAGGCCGGGCTAGGCTACGTCAATAGTCATTACTGTGGCCAGCTTGCTCAAGTTGCATTCCTAGGCAGAGACACTTTCCTCAGTTATACTTAAAAGATATATGTTTGGAATGAGGTTACCCTGTTGGATGTGGTTCTTTAAATCATAGGAATTGAAGACATCACCATTATCTTTTGGGCCATCCTATGATTTGTGTATGTTAACTACAAGTATTTCTTTTTTGTATGATTTGTTATTGGAGTCAGAGTTGTCTCTGATATTCTTGTTTTGAAAATATTTGAGTGTTGATTTTGTTCAATTATGCTTTAAAGGCAAAGATTTTCCAGCCAAGGCAAGACAGGCAACAGAAAACTAGCTAGCAATAGCATGTTGGCAGAAAAGTCTTGCCACTTTACTCTGTGTTCTGCTCAAACCCAGGATTTTCTTATTTTTGTCTTTCCATTCAGTTATCAAAAAAATTTTCTTAGTTTCAGCTGCTTGCAATTGAGGTCATTCTAAAGTTGCTTCACCCTGATTGTGATCAGAAAAAACCTCCAATAAATGTGTTTGTTATTTGTCCAACACAAATGATTATCAGTCAAGCTGCTACAGAGGCTGATAAGCTGTTCAAGTGCATCCTTCTATCTGTACACAAGTTGTGATAGGCATGGGTGTGTTTTTTTTTTTTTTTTTGGGGAAATCTATTACCTCTCTCTCTTTAAGTTTTGCCAAATCTTAGCACTTGAATTTTGCTTTCAGGCATTCTACTGACGGTGAAGTTGCGCTTATGATTCTCATGGCTTATTTTTATATATGCTGGCTGAAGTAAGATTCTATCTCGTCTTGTGTTTTATTCTTACCCTTTTTTTCCTTTTTTTTAGTTTATTTTTCAATGACCCTGTTTAAGTGAAATCATTTATTTTGGCTGGTTCGTATTGCAGTTGTTCAACCTAAGTGCTATTCTTACTGTGTTCTTTTGTGGAATTGTTATGTCCCACTGTACCTGGCATAATGCGACTGAGAGTTCAAGAATTACTACCAAGTATGTCATATATCTGGAAATACTATTCAAATTCCCTGCACTTCTTTTTCTTATTTTTCATATTATTACTTGTAGTTGTAGATCTCATTGATTTTTTTCTAATCTTTCAAATTGTCTGTAAATGATCATCTAGGCACTCTTTTGTGACATCCTATTACTATATCAACCTTTTGTTTATAAAGATGAATGAAGTAGTCATGTCCTAATAGCTGGAACAGAGTTGTTGTTGGGTATCAAGAATGGGTTGGATCAAGCTATTCATCTTCCCCATATCTCCAAATTGTAGCTAACATTCCCAGAAACTTTTCCTGTTTGGGGAACAAAATTCGTTTTATTGGAGTACTTGAATCTTTTAGGTGTTCCTTTGTGCTATACTATTTTTAAATAGTTTCTCATATGAAAGATGCATGAAAATATTTGCTGATTGCAGATAAACATTTACCTATTCTACTTAAGGTTGCTAATATGTTCTCTTTTGTCTTTTGCAGTCCTGGAAAATCAGTTGGTGTGAGTTCAATGCTGATAGCCTTGGTTATGGTTATGGTTCCCCGATATCCTTTTTATCTAACTTGACTAAAAGGTCCGTGAAAGATAAAATTGGCTTTAAACAACAAGTAAGTTTTCCATCATTGCCGCTTAATTTATCCTTCTAAACCAGCCGAGAAACCAAATAATTGTAAATAATTTTAACAGGTCACAATATGGTGGGCTGGACTTATGAGAGGTGCAGTATCAGTGGCACTTGCTTATAATCAGGTAAAATTTTGAAACGGATTTTTTTCAATGGATCAAATGTTGGCATATTGAAATGATGTATATGATTCCTTTTTTTCTCCCTTCATATTCTACTTATATCTTTTTATCGTTTGTTCTTTTATTATCTTTTGTTGTAACTCTGTCTTGTTGCTGTGCAGGTCTTTTCTGGCCATCGGACGACAACAGTCAGCTGGGTGAAATGGGTGTGGACGAGACTGGGTGCAATTAAGATGACATAAGCAATGACCCAATTAAGCCTCATAAGGTGGTAGGGATTGAGAGAGGGAAAGGGGATTTAAGGAGGGGTTTGGGGGCGAGTGTGTGCTTCTCTAATTTGAAGTAACTTTGAGGTCATGGTAGTGTGTTTTGATTTTGAATATATGCAATATTACAATGTAATCTGTTAAATTGCAGACCTAGCAACTTTTGTTTCTCTAATATAATGTTCACATTGTTCAGCAATGCCTTGCTGCAGTTTCCTCACACCAATGAGACATGAGAACTTCTAAAAGTGCCTCAATTGCGCCACATTCAACCATCGCCTTGGTTGCATCATCTCTTTCCAACGCAAGAATTATTCCCATTTAGTTGTTCCTTTTGGAAGGAGGGAGAAAAACTTACATGTGACAAGTTGCACAAGGTAAGGATCAATCAGAATAATATTCGGATCTGACATGGTTCCTATGTGCCGGATATAGATTCTACATCTACTAAGAATTGATGATTACGATGTAGATCCAAGACAACGGGTTGGGCTCATATGAGTATAATCAGATCAGTGGACCTTAAAAAGTTAAAATAGACCTGTTGAGAGTATGAATAGGCCCAAGCTTAAGCTCTTAGGTATCATTTTTGGGACATGACTGTCGTAAGTTTCAGATTTTGAGGCTGAAACTTGTGTTTTGGAGGTCCATTAAAATCCAGGGCACCATTATGTTGAATGATATTGAGAATAGGCCCAAGATTAAGCTCTTAAAGGTATCATTTTTGAGACATGACTAGTAAGTTTCAAGTTTTGAGGCTGAAACTTGTGTTTTGGAGGTCCAACAAAATGCAGGGCACCATTATGTTGAATGATATTGAGATGTGATCTCTTTGGGTGAACGGTACATGGTTTTGTCGGTGAGAGGCCAGCGTGGAACCCACTAATTAAGGAGGAGGTGTAGGAGCAGTGGAGATAAAAGTAATTCTGTCATGCTGCTTTCCTGCAAGGAAATATCAACAAAGAGATGATGGTGATTTGTAATTTGTTTCGATGGAAAATTTAATCAAGGCCTATTGATGATTCTCTGTTTTCTTTGAGTCGGTCTTCTTTGCTTTCCATCATCTCCTCCCTGCTATCAACCAAGTGCTCAGCTGCTTCCTGATCAGAGTTGAAAATTGTGTGTCCTGGCAAGGTTCCATGGCCCAGCCCGGCACACTTGGATTGGAAATAGACGTTGCCTACCCTCTCATTTTCATCACTCACCTTCAGTTTTTGTATGCACTGTCTCGCTAAGCTCTCTCTCGCACTAAAGTTCAAGAGGCTTGGGCAGATGAGAGATGGGTCATTGGGTCAAGCATGTGCTTTCCTTGTTTCTTCATTCGCTTGTCCTTGGCTATTGTCTTTAATCTCCAATGCCGGTCTATGGCCGAACATTGTCTGGTACCTAAAGGCAGTAATTCACATATTTCAATAGATGTGACCCTATCACAAAACTAGAAGTTATATTTGGGACCACTATCGCCCTGTATGGATCATGGAACTAGGTCGGCCGGCACTTAATTTAAATCTAATTTTTTTTACTTCTGATTTCTTTTTATTTTCTAAGACAGATAGTAGAAACAACCAAAAATTAAAAAAACAAAAAAGAGGAAGCAATAGCCAAACAAAACGCGTAGTAGACCAAGTCTTTAACGGAAATGAAAGTAATCGTCCTTGGCCTATCTATGCTAATGCTGAGCAAAATACACCTCTACACAACATATAGCAGCAGTTTTTGTTGTCTGCTGCTAGAAGATATGACATATAGCAGCGGTTTTTTTATGTCTGCTGCTACAAGGTCATCATATACCAGCGATTATAGCATAATAAATCGAAGGGTGATTAGCGGCGGATATTAATCATTAGTGGCGGTTTATAACCGCCGCTATTGATCATTTCTAGCACATTTCCGCCGCAAAAGGCTTTAGAGGCAGTTTTCATACATATAGCGGCGGATTAAATGTAATTTTTCTTGTAATTACTTTCACAACAACAAAAGTGATGGCATGTATAAACAAAGTCCAAATAAGATTTACAAAAGCAAGGGCAATTACAAAAATCGGCTAAGAACAGTCTAATGTTTCAACGTCGAAAAACAATACATATCCATATATGGTTGCTTTTATAATGAGCAATGTAAACCAACTGAACCTAAAATTGAATACTACTATTGAGAATTGGCATGCAATGGCCATTGACGTCTTCAAAGACATAGTTGAGGTTCACATAGTTTACCATTTTAGAAAATGCTATAGGCGGAACAAGTCAGTCCCTCTAAAATGCATTGGATTTGCTCATGTCATCCACAGTTACTTGCAAGGAACATTGATCAGTTCTTCTAAGATTTTAGAAGAATATTTAGGAGGCCATATCATTCAATACCAGTAAACCTTTTTTTACAAGACAATGATTAGACATGTAGTAATGACCTGTGGAGAAAAATTTTAGGCATTGGAAAATAACACATTATAAAAATAAGTGTAGCAAAGATGAGGATTTTCATAAGGATGTGTGATGAAACTAGAAAAAATAGAATTAGAAATGAGAGCATTTAAGCATCTTTAGATGTAGCATTAATTAATTAGATGATATTTTAAGAAAGACTCATTTGAGATGGTTTGGACATGTCAAAAAGAGGCCAACAAAGGGTCCGGTGAAAAAATATCTCTCTATATATTTTGACGATTGCTTAAGATAAAGAAGTAGGACGAAGAGGACTTGAATGAAAGTAGCATTGATAGATATGACTTAGTGCTACTTATTCGAGGATTTGTCGAAGATAGACTTAAATGGTGAAACAAAATTCACACGTAGGTGACTCCAACATAGTTGGAACAATGCTTTAATAATGACAATGGTGGTGGTGTTCAATCTCCGTAAACCTGACTTTTTTCTTTCTTTATGTTCCACTCATAGTTTTCCATCACAACCTAGATATCTATTATAGTTTGTCATAACAACCTATATATCTATTCTAATAATATTTGTTCTAGAAGCACCACAATTCATCGACGTTATCCACATTGTTGCTTGGAATGATTTCTTTTGCAATATTTGCTTTAATGCTATTAGATAAATGAAAGTCTACCTAATATCTTCCCTTTATCTTCTAATATTCTCCCTCTTATCTTCTCTCATATGGTTGAGATGTGGATTCTCAGATAGATATGTGGAGACAGAGGAAAGCAAAAGAACTACACACAAGTATATAAGAATCATGAGAGGCAATCGTTGGTGGCTCCTATAGAAAGAAATTAAAGACGTGTCATCGTTTGAAATGACTAGGACATATTTTAGAAGTGGAAGAAATCAGAAGAGAAAAAAAGCCCACTATGCGAAGAATAGAACTTTTGCAAGTACAAAGTAACAATTCATGTATGCACAGAAACAAAAGGGCTCCATGCAGCACCGATTTTTGCACCAGGTACATGTAAGTGAAAGATTATTATGGTCTCTGTAGGTGCAGAAAATAACGACCCACAATAACTGGGGAGCCTTAGAGGACTTATCCAAAGTGGTGATGACTGGGTACCGTCCGAAAGCCTGAAAGAGAAGAGCAAACGGTCAGAGGACCCTGGCCTGGGCGGCGCAAGGCTCTCCGATGCCAAAGTCAGTGAATGAACTGGAACAATGGAAGGAGAGGAAGAAGAGAGGCAGAGTAACGGCTCTGTGGGTTGAATTGTGCGTACCTTTGCATGTGAAATGAGGCTCTATTTATAGACGCCTGGACGATATCTTGGTGTGGGTCTCATGATTCGACTGGGAAGTCATGATCAGCCCACAAAGTAATAAATGCGGTCCAATCCAGCCCACTCTGCATTTAATGCCAGTCGGATCAGCCCACATCGCATTAAATGCGCGTCTTGTTGGGCCAGATTGTGTTGGACGCCTTTGACGGTTGGGGTACCATCGGATCCGCCCTCGGGCCTTGCCCTGATGTGGCTTCAGCCGCTGGATGCCGCCCTGTCAGTGATCTGGCGAAGATTGTGAACGGCTGGATGTCACATCTGTCTCACTAGCTCGCGCCCCTATTCCTCCACGTGCCTGATGACGTGGGGGATGAGGGGCGCAAGTGGAGGTTCTTTCTTGCTTCGGCTTTCGTCTCGGCTCCTTCAGCCGAGGTGGAGCTCTCAGCCGAGATGGGCACATGGGGTAGCCGAGCTCGGCGCTAGCGACCCGGAGCTGCTTGACTTCGGCTGAGGCCTCTGTCCTGGTAGCCGGGGTGAGTTTGGTGCCACGTGGATGGCACGCGGATGGCACGTGAGAATGCTTAGTTTCATCTGATGGCTGTGATTAGAGTAATCCTGAAGTTCTGGAAATCTCCCCACATAATTGCCCCCTAGCTTTTGACCTCTTAAGCGTCCTAGCCTTTAGTGGTCGAAAGCTAAAAAAATCCGTCTGGGGATGCGGCAATCATTGCCTGGTGTCGTTTCAACTTTTCTGAAGCAATAAATGCTCTGCCCTGTCCGTCCTGGGAAGCGAGTCGACGGCTACACGCGTAGCCTCTTCACTGATTGCGCTGTTTTATTGATGGAACGGGCGCGGATCGCGAAATCCATCCTTTCGAATTTCGAAAGTAGCGCGCGCCGAGGGTTCCCTTTCCATAAATAAGGTCGTCTTCTTCCTTTCTTGTTTCTGATTTCTTTTCGCCCCTGTCTTTCACCTTTGATATCTGCTCTGCTGCTCGAGATCCCTCTAGCGAGGACGACCGTAGGACGTGCCCGGATCTATTCTTGAGTCGTCCCTTCGTCTTTGTAAGTTGCTTCGTGCCTCTGTCTTGCTTTTTCTTGGGGTTTCGCGACTTCTACGGTTTAACTTCGCTGTCACCCTTCTTAGACATGGGCACCCCTAGGTTTGATTTAGATACTAAAGAGGGCATAGCCAGATTTAGGGCCGCTTTCAATATTCCGGAGGGAGTCCTCCTCAAGCCGGCGGACTCCGTTGATTATGCCACGATGCGCTGGTCCTGCTGCTGGATGCCGTTCCCTCTGATCTCCATGATCGAGGGCGGGGTCAGATTTCCTCTGCACCCCTTGCTTAGGGCCTGCCTTAGTACCTGGTCCATTACCCCGTGCCAGCTGATGCCCAATGGCTATAAGGTCATCATGGGCACGACGAAGCTAAATGAGATTTTGGGGACCGACCTGGGTGTCCACGATATCGAGGATACCTATGATATCTGCAAGGCTGGGGAAAGGAAATACTATCTCCGGGTGAAGCCGCAGCGAAGAGGCTTCGTCCTGACCTTGGAGGATTCGAGTAAGAATGCCGAGGAAACTTTCTTCTGTGTGTCGGGGGACTGGGAGTTCGGCGCTGGCGAGAGCAGGAGGCTGATAGTCCCACGTCGCCCCGGGACTGTCCCAAGTAAACACCGCTTCTTTTCTCTTACTCGCTTTGCTTGATCTCGATGATGCCGAGCTGACACTCTTATTGTCTGTTGTGCAGAGGCAGGCGCGAGGCGACGCCGAGCTGCGAGTGAAGGCTGGAGGAGGAACGCCGACGACATCAATAAGGTAGAAAGATACAAGGGGCACGAGACCAGGTCGGCTTGGAATCTACTCGGGTATACGCCGAGGTATCGTGGCCACTATAGGAGAACCGGAGTAACCGAGGAGGACGAGGCGCATCCTGATCGTCCTACCGTCTCCGTTGCCGTGCCTGCCGGGATCCCTTTGACCGAACCTGCTGCGAGCCGAGCTGCGTCTGGAGCCGAGGCGTCCACCTCTAGTTCGGAGTTACCGAACCTGACGCAGATAGTGGACGCTTATTCGTCCGATCGGGAAGAAGGTATGGAGGGAAGCTCGAGGACGCCAGTCGTTAAGGATCTGGCGGCCAAGTTCAGGCGGGGGTCTTCCTCCTCTGCGACGCCATCATCTGCCAGTACCCGTGCAGCTTCGGGCTGGGGGGGTGCTGACGCCACTTCTGCTCCTGCCCCTGCTCCGAGCGAGGGAGTGCGGCGACGCTCGCCGGAGCGCCCGAGGGAGGGGTCCCCGCCCAGGAAGAAGTCCAAGGCGGGGGAGAAGGACTCGGGGGCTGAACAGCCTCCGAAGGGCAAAACTCCTGCGCGGGCCCCCGGAGTCAAGGCTCCAGCTGAGAAGAATGCGCCGGCCAGCAAGTCGACCGGCGGGGCGACCCGCGAGCTCACCATCTCGGTAGGACAAGGGTCTGGTTCGGCTTCTGGACCTCGAACTACCCCAGCGCCATGGAGACCGAGGATGGAGACGCAACCCGGTAAGCCTCTGAACGTCGAGGACCGGCTGATGGGGAACGCCGACGTCATCGGAGCTCTCGCCAAAGTCTGCGCTCTGCCGCGAGACATGGAGACGCACGAGAGGTTCGACAACGAAAGCCTGATGGTCTCGGCGATCCAGGCTAACCTTCTGGTAAGTGTTTTCAGCGCTCTTCTTCAAGTAGTTTAGCTCGACTGCTCCGGTTTGATTCACTTTTTCCCTTTGCAGAACGTGCAGAGGCTCCTGACCGTGGTGGGGAGGAGTGACAGGAACGCCGCGAGGGTCACTCAGCTGGAGTCTGAGAGGGAAAGGCTGAAGAAGGAGCTAGAAGAACTGAAGAAGGGAATGGAGGGCCTGAAGAAGGCTAGCGCCGAAGAGACTGCTCGGCTGGCGTCAGCTCTGGCTGATGTTGCCGAACTCACGTCGAGAGCTAATCATTTGAAAGGCGAGGTCTGGGCGAAGAACAAGAGGACCGCCGAGCTGGAGTCGGAGCTGGCCAGATCAAGGTCTGAATCGGCGGCCGAGGGGACGAGGTTGCGCGGGGAGTGCTGGCCGGGCGCGCTGAAAGAGAGAGGTTGAAGACGGCGAATGCCGAGCTGGAAAAGGAGAAGGCCTCTCTTCTGTCCGAGGCCCAATCCGCTTTCCAGAATGGGGTGGACCATGCCACAGAGCTGTATGAGAAGCAGGTGGAGGAGATCACCTCCATTCTGTTCGAGGAAGGATGCTTGGCCGCACTGAGGCGTGCGGGGGTCCCTGAAGACCACCCTGTCTATCGGGACTTGCCGAAGTATTCGGACCCGGCTCCTGAGCCGAGCCCCGCTCCTTTGGCCGAAAGCGCCCCAGTCGAGGCCCCTGCAGTCGTTCCTGCTCCAGACGACGCTCCAGTTGCCCCGGCCCCGAGCAACGCCCTGGTCGCCAGCGATGCTTCGGCTGCGCCTCAAGGCGAGGCCCCTTCTGCCCCTGCTTCGGATGAGGTACCGGTCAAAGCCTCATCTGCCGGCGACACTCCAAGCAAGGTCACGGTCGCGGCCGATGCTGCTGGTCCATCAGATACGGTGATCGACCTGGTGGAGTAGCCGAAGCCACAGTAGCCTTGGTTCTTTTTACCTTTGGCCTTTTATATGTAATGCTTTTTCAGCCTTGTAATACTCTTTGCTATTAATGAAAAACGGGCTTCTTTACTTGTACATTTTTCTCTCTTTCGCTTCTGGATGTGATATTGAATGGTATTGAATGCCTTTAATGTGACGCGCGACCCTTGAGTTAGAGAGAGTCGAACGGTCTTCATAGTTGTCTGTGCCGACTCTCCGTATTCTGGAGACTATAATAGCAATAAGCATGGTGATACGGCCGATGAGGGAAACGGGCGGACGTCTCCACGTGGCGCCACAGGGGTCGCTGGTCAACAGACAGGAAGACGTGCGTCCCATGTAACGCGTGGGAGACTTCGCCCCATAACTTCCTTCGGAGACTGAGCCCTTCTTCCTCCTATAAGTAGAGGTGGTAGGCTCGCCATGGGAGAAGAAAAGAAAAGGAATTAGGATAGTTTAATTCACATAGACGTAGGAGCCATGTCCAGTGGACGTTTAGAAGCATTTGATCCGGGGGGAACCCCTGCGCCTGTGGACGGCTCTCTCCGAGGGGGGAAGCCCGTCGTGGTCTGCGCGTTCTCTGAAGGAATTCCCCGTGGGCCACGCGCTCTCTGAACGCGGGTTCATGGCCAACCGTCCCTGGTCCGGTTGCAGGGGAGTCTTCTGCAACTGTGGGATGGTGGCGCCCTCTGCGTCCGGCGGTCCTGCAGGGTCTTGGGTGGCATCGAGCTTCCTGCGAGCCCCCTGCGCTATATCAGGATCGTCGAGCTAAGGGTGGGATTGTGGCCCCGCTGGACCTGGGGCTCTTCAAACTTTGGTCTTACCGACCGGAGGGTGTTGAAGAGCTCAGTGAGGTCCAGGGCCTCCAAACTGGAGGGGCTCTGCAACGCTTTGGTCTGACCAACCAAAGCGTATTGTAGAGCTCGGTGAAATTCAGGATCCCTCAGAACCTCCAGGCAACGAACCGGCGTCTTCGAGCCTGCAGCCTGAAGAGTCGGTGAAGATCAGAGTCTCCCAGCTTTTACTTCATTTTCTGTTTTTAGAGGACTGCGAGCCTCCTTTCTGTACTTTGTTTTCTTTTCTGTAACCTTTGTAATGAAGCAGTTTACAATGAATAAAAAGGAAGAGCTTTGTGATCATTCAACCTGCGTACTGTGTTCTTGCATTCTTTTTTACTTTCCTTGCACTGTTTTGGAACACTTGTATTTTTGTGCTGCTTTTTTGCGCTTCAGTGCTTGCACAGCTCTTTCTTTCTTAAAAACTGACCTTGGCCGAAATGGCTAGCTTTGGCCGAGACGAACTGCCTTGCGCCGAAGTGGATCCAGAATCCCGCTGGTCTCGGCTATGTGAGCATGAGTTCGGCAACGGTCTTTGAGGGGTGTATAAACTCGGACTTTAGGAAATGACCGAGTGTTCGAACTCGAGGCCTTTTCCAGGGGGTGGACCCTTGAGGGGGGTATAAACCCAGACTTTAGGAAACGACTGAGTGTTCGAACTCGAGGCCTTTCCAGGGCGGTGGACCCTTGAGTGGGGTATAAACCCGGACTTTAGGAAACGACCGAGTGTTCGAACTCGAGGCCTTTTCCAGGGCGGTGGACCCTTGAGTGGGGTATAAACCCGGACTTTAGGAAACGACCGAGTGTTCGAACTCGAGGCCTTTTCCAGGGCGGTAGACCCTTGAGTGGGGTATAAACCCGGACTTTAGGAAACGACCGAGTGTTTGAACTCGAGGCCTTTTCCAGGGCGGTAGACCCTTGAGTGGGGTATAAACCCGGACTTTAGGAAACGACCGAGTGTTCGAACTCGAGGCCTTTTCCAGGGCGGTAGACCCAGAGCTGCCGGAGTCAGTCAAAGAGAGATGACAGATTGATGACAGGGCGAAAGCTGCTTTCATTGATTCTGAGATTCATTACATCTTTAGAAATAGAATTTCTTTAAGTGGGATGCATTCCACGGTCTCGGCAGTGGTTTGCCCTCTAAGTCTTCGAGCTTGTAGGCTGATTTCCCTGCCAGTGAGACTACCCTGAACGGGCCATGCCAGTTCGGGGCCAGCTTCCCTTCGTTTGGTTCTTTGTCAGCTGGCAGGGTCTTCTTTAGAACCAGCTCTCCCACGGAGAATCTTCTTTCTCTGACATTTTGATTGTATGCCCTGGCCAACCGCTGCTGATAGTCGGTCCGTCGCAGGGCTGCTGCTTCCCGGCGCTCGTCTGCCAGCTCCAGCTCCATTGCCAGGTTGGTCTCATTTCGGCCTTGGTCGACCAGCTCTGTCCTCAGGGTGGGAAGGCCGATTTCTAAAGGAATGACCGCCTCCATCCCGTAGGCCAGAGAGAAAGGTGTCGCCGAGGTGGACCTCCTTGGAGTTTTCTGTATGCCCACAGCACGCTCGGAAGTTCTTCTACCCATCTTCACTTTGCCTTGTCCAGTCGCTTCTTCAGGCCGTCCAGGATCACTTTGTTAGAGATTTCGGCCTGGCCATTGCTCTGCGGATATGCCGGAGTGGAGTAATGGTTTCTGATACCGTGTTCCTGGCAGAAGTCTTTGAAGGACTTGGAGTCGAACTGGGTCCCGTTGTCCGAAATCAGGGTCCTGGGGATGCCGAACCTCGGTAGGATGTTTTTCCAAACGAAGTTCCTGGAGTCCCTGTCCGTGATGGAGGACAACGGTTCAGCTTCTATCCATTTTGTGAAGTAGTCTGTAGCGACTATCAGCCATCTCTTGTTCCCTGGAGCTCGGTGGAGAGGCCCCACAATGTCCAGGCCCCATTGAGCGAAGGGCCATGGACTAGAGAGGGGACTCAGATCTTGCGCTGGCTGATGGAGAGAGTGGGAGAACTTCTGGCACTTCTCGCATTTCCTGGCGTACACCTGCGCGTCCTTCTGCATGTATGGCCACCAGTAACCCTGGCTTATTGCTCTGTAGGCCAGTGATCGTCCTCCTATGTGACTGCCGCAGATTCCTTCGTGGATCTCATACAGGAAGTCGTCCACTTTGCTCGGGTGAACGCATTGGAGGTATGGACCTGTGAAGGATTTCCTGTAGAGTTTGCCTTCGGGAGAGAGCTAGAATCGAGCTGCCTTGAGTCTGATTCGGTGGGCTTCAGTCTTGTCCTCAGGGAGCTGATCGTCCTTCAAGTAGGTGACGATTGGATCCATCCAGCTCGGGCCGAGATCAGCACAAAGAACTAGCCGAGGTGAGTGGAGCTCTAGGCTTGATCTTGATATCGTCCCGACTTCGACAGTCCTTTTCTTCCCTGCTTCGACGGCGGAGGCCAGGTTTACAAGCGCATCTGCGTGCGTGTTGGTATCTCAGGATATTTGCCTGACCTCGGCTTTCTGGAAATGAGACAGCAGTTTTTTCGCAAGGGCTAAGTAGGCCGCCATCCTGTCGTCCCTGGCCTGGTAGTCTCCAGCGAGCTGGCTTGTTACCAGTTGAGAATCGCTGAAGATCACCAGGTGCTGGGCTCCGAGGATCTGGGCGCTGTTCAGCCCTGCTATTAGTGCTTCATACTCTGCCTCATTGTTCGTTGCTTTGAAGTCCAGGGTGAAAGCCTGCTCTATGACCAGACCCTCTGGCGATTAGAGGACTATGCCGGCGCCAGCTTTCTTGGAGGTGGACGATCCGTCGACAAATATCTTCCATGCCTGGGCGGGAGACTGTTTGACCTCGGTCACTTCTGGCTCGTGCCCTGTGCCCCCCAGTGCCGTGCCGAGCTGGGTCGGAGCCGGGTTGGGCGAGACGAATTCGACGATGAAGTCTGCCAGAATCTGGGCTTTGATCGCAGTTCGGGGACGGTACTGTATATCATACTGCCCCAGTTCAACTGCCCACTTTGATATTCGCCCTGAAAAGTCAGCCTTCTTGAATATTGAACGGAGTGGATGCTCCGTGATCACCACAATGGTGTGGGATTGGAAATAATGGGAGAGCTTGCGGGAGGCACTGACGAGAGCCAACGCAAGCTTCTCCAATAGAAGGTACCTGGTCTCGGCATCGAGCAGAGTCTTGCTCGTATAATAAATTGGTTTTTGAACTCCCTCGTCCTCCCTGATGAGGACGGAGTTCACTGCGTGATCGAGACCGCGAGATACAAATACAAAATCTCCCCCCGAGTTGGGGTGGAGAGTAGGGGTGGTGACATCAAATAGGTTTTGAGCGCGGCCAATGCCTAGTCGCACTCAGGAATCCACTGGAATTTTAAATTTTTCTTTAGAAGCTGAAAGAAAGGCCTGCACTTATCTGATCACCGGCTAATGAAGCGATTGAGTGCTGCAGCCATTCCCGTGAGCTTCTGGACTTCTTTCGTGGTAGAGGGGCTCAGAATGCCCTGGATCGCGGTGATCTGGTCTGGATTGGCCTCTATCCCTCTCCGCGTTACCAAGCTGCCGAGGAACTTGCCAGAGGCTACGCCGAAGTCGCACTTGGAGGCATTTAGCTTAAGCTTGTACGCGCGAAGGGTGTCGAAGACTTGGCCGAGATCCGCCAGGTGGTTGCTGGAGTGCACTGATTTGACGACCATGTCGTCGATGTACACCTCTACCGTTCGGCCGAGCTAAGCCTGGAACATCTTTGTCACGAGGCGCCGATAGGTCGCCCCCGCGTTCTTTAGCCCGAAGGGCATCACCTTGTAGCAGTAAGTGCCGCGGGGGGTTATGAATGACGTTTTCTTCTCGTCAGGCTCGTGTAGTGGAATCTGGTGGTAGCCCCTGTAGGCGTCGAGGAAGCTCATTCGGTCGTGGCCAGCGGTGGCGTCGATCAGTTGGTCAATCTTTGGAAGGGGGAAACTGTCTTTAGGGCAGGCCCTGTTCAAGTTCGTGAAGTCCACGCACACCCTCCATTTACCAGTTTTCTTTTTAACCACCACCGTATTAGCCAGCCAGACCGGGTACTGGACTTCCCGAATGGCTCCTACCTTCAGCAGTTTGTCGACCTCTTCGACGACCGCGTCCGTCTGCTGCAACCCTGTCCTTCGGGCCCTCTGCACTACTGGTTTGTGGCTGGGGTCCACATTTAACTTGTGGCACATGACCTCGGGGTCGACCCTAGGCATTTCACTTGGGCTACAAGCAAAGACGTCGACGTTCTGCATTAGGAACCTTGAGAGCTCGGCTCTCTCTTCGTCTGGCAGCTGGGGTGCCGATCAGGAAGAACCTATCTGGGTCTTCCGAGTTCAGCCTGACCTCGGCCAGGTCCTCAATGCTTTTCTTCTCGGGATCTCGGCCGATTTCATCTAGGCCTTTCTCGAATTCGGCGAGGTTGACCCGCTCCGGCTCTTTCACTGCTGGGACCGCGGCCAGCATGCACTGCCTGGCCTGCTGCTGATCTCCCTCCACTGTGACCACTTCCATCTTGCCCTCCTTGTTCTCGAGGACGAACTTCAACTTTTGGTGGAGGGAAGAAGGGACTGCTTCCAACTTGTGGAGTCACGTTCTGCCCAAAATGACGTTGTAGGGAGAAGGGGCGTCCACGACCAGGAAGTCGGCCAACACAGATGCTCCGCCGACTCGGGTTTCCAGGGTAATCCTATCCTTGGGATAGACTGGCGTGGCGGACAACCCTAGCAGGGGTGCACGGACCTCCGTGAGGTCTGCTTCCGAGAGGTTCATTTTCTTGAAGCACTCGTAGTAGAGGACCTCGGAAGAGCTGCCGGAGTCGACGAGGATCCTCTTCACGGTAAAGTCTCTTAGCTTCATCGTGAGGAGCAGGGGGTCGTTGTGGGGAAGCTGGATTCCCTCTAGATCTTTATCTGAGAACGAGATAGCGGGTCGGTCGCGGCGGGCTCTTTTGGATGCCGGTGCGAGCTCGGCTTTCATCACCTCCTTCCCATGCGACGCTCGCCTGGCCTCGGCGCGGGCCCGCGAGCCTCCACGAGACGAGGGAGAGGGAACTGAGGACGCCAGGTGGATCACGTTAATGATCTTTTCGGAATCCTCACTGTCTGGATCCCGGGCCGCGCTCTGGTGAACTCGGCCCTCGCTGCCGCCGGCATCTTCTGCCTTGACGAACTCTGGAATGTGGCCTTCGCTGGCTAGCTTCTCCAGGTACCACCTCAGAGACTTGCAGTCCTCGGTCTTGTACCCGTTACCTTTGTGGTAGGAGCAGTAGAGCTTGCTTCGGCTGCCGGAGGTGGGCTCATTCCTCAAGGGCGGAGGCCACTTGAAGAACGGCTTGGTCTTTATTTTGTTCAGGATATGGTATATCGGCTCCTTGAAGATGACGTTGACGCTCTGACCGGCGCTGGTGGGAGGTATGGGCCTCTAGGTGCCCCCAGATCGGGACGACGTAGGCTTCGCCGAACTAGGGCCCAGGCCTGCTTGGGCTCCTGCTTCTGAAAGGGCCTCCCGCCTCTCTGCCGAGGCTGGCTGCTCTTATGCTCGGGCTCCGGTCTTTCGTCCTCTTCCCGGGCCTGGATTTCATCTTCCTCCCGGGTGACAAAGCGCTTTATCCGGGACATTAGCGCTGACATGGATTCTGGGGGGTCTCCGACCAAGTCCTTCCGGAGGTCGTGGCCGGGGATCAGGGCACGTTGGAAGGCGAAGATTGATATTTCTTCCCTAGTGCCCTCGATCTGGCTGTAAACCGCCCAGAATCGTCGGGCGAACTTGGCGAGGCTCTCACCCTGCTTCATCCGCAGGGCGAGAAGGTCCCTTTCTGTCTTGGGGACGGCGCTGTAAGCTTGGAACTTCTTTAAGAAGGAGAGCTGGAGCTCCTTCCAACTCGAAATCGACTTCTCTGGGAGGGCGCAGAACCACTTCAGAGGGAGGTCACCCAAAGTGGAGGAGAAGATCTTGCAGTTGAGGTGGCCCTCGTTTCCCCAGATGGACATCTTCTGGGAGAAGTGACGGAGGTGAGCGGATGGATCAGACAGTCCGTCGTAGGGGACGAACCGCGGGACAGAGAACCTTTTGGGCAAGGGGGTGCGCTCGATGTCCCTTGTGAAGGGTGAGGCCCCCAGATCGGTGTGGCCACAGATCTGTTTCTGGTCCCGCACGTCCAGGTTGTGCTGAAGAGCCAACCTGACGTGTTTGTCGAATCGCTCCTGCTCGTCGTCCTTCTCCAGAGTCTGCGCTCTTGGCTTTCGCTTGGAGTGGTTCGGGCTGCGATGGCTATGGGTTCGGCCATCGCGGCTATGATGACTTTGGCTGTTACTTGAGCCTTCATCATAGATCTGGCTTCGCTTGTGGTCCAGATGGTCTCTCAGATCCTCACGAGGAGGCTGGGCTGCCCTGCTCGGGGCGTCCCTCTTCTTTCCCTGAGGATCAGAGACCTGCCTCAACGAGGCAGTTTGCGCTGCTCTCAGTTGCTGCTGGAGCTCGCGGATTAACCGCTCCTGCTTCTGGAGGAGAGCATTTTGAGCTGCAGCATCTCCTCCAGCGGCAGGAGGTTGAACGCGACGCGTCTCTTCTACGGCAACGGCTTTATCTTTGCGAGGGCGCTCATGCCGACGCTCGTCGCGTCGGGGTGGCGTAACTTCGTCTGCTGAGAACGAGGCCTCGAGTCCTTCTTGGAGGGGGACCTCGACGTAGAGCTGCGAGCCTAAGCGGCTCTCGCCTGCAGATGTGCCATGCACCGTTCGGGACCGCCCCTGAGGAGGGACATCCGTCAACGGCGCTGGCAGCTCGAGCGCTGCTCTCGAGGATTCTCCGCCCTTCCTAGCTTTCGGAGGCATGATTTTTGGGAGATTGAGGTTAAGAAAATTGGGAAGGTTGGGATATTACTTTCCCACAGACGGTGCCAATTGTAGGTGCAGAAAATAACGACCCACAATAATTGGGGAGCCTTAGAGGACTTATCCAAAGTGGTGATGACTGGGTACTGTCCGAAAGCCTGAAAGAGAAGAGCAAACGGTCAGAGGACCCTGGCCTGGGCGGCACAAGGCTCTCCGATGCCAAAGTCAGTGAGTGAACTGGAACAATGGAAGGAGAGGAAGAAGAGAGGCAGAGTAACGGCTCTGTGGGTTGAATTGTACGTACCTTTGCATGTGAAATGAGGCTCTATTTATAGACGCCTGGACGATATCTTTGGACGATATCTTGGTGTGGGTCCCATGATTCGACTGGGAAGTCATGATCAGCCCACAAAGTAATAAATGCGGTCCAATCCAGCCCACTCTGCATTTAATGCCAGTCGGATCAGCCCACATCGCATTAAATGCGCGTCTTGTTGGGCTAGATTGTGTTGGACGCCTTTGACGGTTGGGGTACCATCGGATCCGCCCTCGGGCCTTGCCCTGATGTGGCCTCAGCCGCTGGATGCCGCCCTGGAGAAGATTGTGAACGGCTGGATGTCGCATCTGTCTCACTAGCTCGCGCCCCTATTCCTCCACGTGCATGATGACGTGGGGGATGAGGGGCGTAAGTGGAGGTTCTTTCTTGCTTCGGCTTTCGTCCCGGCTCCTTCAGCCGAGGTGGAGCTCTCAACCGAGATGGGCACATGGGGTAGCCGAGCTCGGCGCTAGCGGCCCGGAGCTGCTTGACTTCGGCTGAGGCCTCTGTCCTGGTAGCCGGGGTGAGTTTGGTGCCACGTGGATGGCACTCGGATGGCACGTGAGAATGCTTAGTCTCATCTGATGGCTGTGATTAGCGTGATCCTGGAGTTCTGGAAATCTCCCCACATAGTCTCCTTCTTCTTAGTGTGCTATGCATAGAGCATAAGATATGTATGATTAACTGATTTTGCCTTCATCTACCATATTAGAATGCAGAAACTGAAGCACATTGAATGAAGAAAATGCTGTATTTAATCAAAGTCCCTTTGCTCTTCTATCTCTTTGCTCAACTTGATCTTAGCCAGAAGGCCCAGCAGAAAGATATTCTCTCATGGAATATACTGCATATGTGAGAGAGAGAGTACGTACCATGAACTTACTATGGTTCTTCTAAACTAGCTGCCGATGGCTTTCATCATCATCATTCATCATAAGCTGAATAATCAAGCTAAATAAAAGGAGTGGACTATTTCATTTCCAACACTCCCCAAAGATACACCTGAAACATATTTGGTCATAGAATCCACACCTCTTTATTACAAACAAGAAGAAGCAACAAGAACACCACGACTCATAACAACATTAACATGGAAACTGAAGATATTCTAGTATCACATATAACCATAGTGGTTCATTATGTTGGCTTAGCTAACCACTTTTGTAATTCCAATTGCAGGCAGCTCACAAACAATTGCCAACCTAATCAGCAAACTGAGAACAATATTCCTCTCCATCCACACCTACTTGAGATGGAACTTCAGCAATATTCCAATCCGAGGCCCCACCGCACCCCAGTCCCGGCAAGTAAGGAAGTAGAGAATCAGGAGTTGCACATGGATTCTGCTGCTGTTGCTTTAAAAACACATCTTCATCCATCAATTCATTCAAGAATGAAGATAAAACATCGTCGCTGTCGCAAATTTCATCTCCAATGTTAATGCTCACTCTACTATCTTGCAAGCCCATCATCATTGTTATCCCATCTGAATTTTGCCAATAATCATGGGTGTCGCTGCCGATGATCTGGGTAGGCCCTTCCATATACCTGTTGCTGAAATTAGGGTTGATCATATTTGTGCCATTAAGATCTCCCACGCCACCTGATTCTTCTAAACTAGAAGAACTAGGGTTAGGGTTTGGTGCAGGTGGAGGTGGAGTTGCATGGGGAGTACTTTTAGGGTTAGGGCTAGGGTTCAATGGCTTGTGGGTCCGTGGATCTATCCCCATGCTTATCAGCTTCTTGCTCAGGTGGGTGTTCCAGTAGTTCTTGATCTCGTTGTCTGTACGTCCTGGAATCCTCCCAGTAATCAACGACCACCTTAAATCAAGCAAAAACAACAAGATCAATAACGACCCATCTGAAAACTGTTGTTGCATGTTACACCACACCCCGAGTTAAACGCGATTAACCTTAATTAATCGTGATTATCGTTGATTAAGATGTGATTAATTAAATTATATGAGATTAGTAATCACTATGAGCTAAATTAGTCGTAGATGACTAAATTAAGCTTAATACGATTGTTTGGAAGACATGATATTGGTTTTTTACCCCAATTAGTGAATGTAAGGCCTTTTTCGTAAATATCAATTTATGTGTAAATAGTCGAATTGGGTGGAATTTGATATCATCGTGTGTATCTCGATGAGTACATCAAATGTCATAAAACACCTAAGTTCATTTGACCTAAGATAAATTAAAGAGGTCTTAGTTTGACCTTAAGTGTAATTTCAACTTTTGAATGGGTTTCAGTTACAAAATGGGAGTACATGTGTCATATGCTTGCATGTCCCAGCACATGCAATTCAAAAGGGATTCCAGCTGGTCATCATGCACAGAACGTTTTTCTTTCCTTGCATGTGTTTATGGATGAAGTTGATTCTGCTTCATTCTTTCTTCCTTCTTGTTTCTGTTTATTGTTTTCTCATTTGGAAGAAGGAGCTGCAAGTGGGTTCAAGTGGGTTTGGGAAGCACAGTTGATCATTCTATTTCCCAATCTCCTTGTTTGATTTCCTGTGGAGATTAAGTTGAGAAAAGGACCAGAGATTTCTTCTACAAGCTTGGGAGAAATCTGGGTGTTGGGTTTTCAAGAGAAACCAGTGAAGCAATCACCTTCTCCATTACCTTTTGTTGGATGTCTTGAGAATCAACATAAGGGGATCACATTACAAGTGGAAACAAAGGGGTTTTGTACTAGAGGCAAGTATAAATTAGTTTTATGGTTCAATTGCTACTACATGTTATTTGGATGTAGATTGCATCCATTGAATTAGGTTTTCATTCCATTTGTTAAATGATATAGTATGAAACTTGAATGGAATTGATTGAGTGATGTGTTATGTAATAGAAGTGTTACTTGTGTTTGAATGATGAATGGAGAAGGGAACAGAAGGTTCCAAGAGGTTTGGTGCAGGTTCAAAGGAAATTGGACAGACCAGAATTCGTGTATGAATTCTGTGTCTCGTCTCTGGGTAATCTCGGTCAGCCGACGCTGTCGGTTAGCCGACGGCTAACCGAAGATCTGACCGACAGTGTTAAATGAGTAGAAAAACGCGTCTCTGGTTTTCGAACCGAGACCTGACCGATCATGTCGGTCAACCGACGAGCATCTTCGGTCAACCGAAGACTGAATCGACACAGTAACTTGAACAAGAGGATTCGCCTCTGGTTTTCGAACCGTCAACTTGACCGATACCTATCGGTCAGCCGAAAAGCACATCTCGGTCGACCGACAGGTCAACCGATGAGTGAACCGACAGTGCATCAAAATGATGTATTTTCAGACTTTAGGTCTGTAATTCATAAGATAAAGCCTATTGATTTATTCAAGGCTGTTTGTACCTTTATACCGCCAGTAAGGGTTAAGTACGGGTCTTTAATGTGCAACTTTCCATAAGAACTGTAATGTCTATCAAACATAACACGTGTACATTAAATGACCTAGCAATATACCCATTTGGTTGGTATTCATTTGAATTGAATTAACTGAAACTAATGAACTCGTAACCGCTCATTGTAATCAACTTTAAAGATTAACATTGTATATGAATTACTTGTGAATCAGCACGGCACTACATAATGATTTCTACATGCTCATTGAGCTGATCTTGATACTGTCTGCAGCAGTTATTTGTGGAGTGTTCCGGAACTCCGTGGTGATGTCAGTAGTTCCTGGCCCGGACACTGATAATCCCACATATTATTCTTCTATTAAGAAGATGGTCATGTCTCCTTGTTTACGGAGATGGTAATCCTTCCTTTAAGGAAGATGGCACTTGATTTGATTATTATGGAAATATTATGTTAGTTGCCAAATTGCCAATGTCAAGGATGAATATCCTTATTGATTTGTTATAAGATTATGAACTGAATATTGTTTACTGTTTTACAAGTAGCATGTATGATCATAAACACTGTTTATACTTTGCTGAATTGTCGAATTCACCAGTGTTATGATGACATTACAGGCTCAGCTACCCCTGCCACTAATGCGACCGCGCAGGCAGCGGAGGAGACCAATCCGGTTCCTCCAGGAGGATTAGTGGAGTGGAAGTGATAACACTTAGGTGTTTTGTATTTTGAGAATTTTGTTATAAATTCTGTATATTGAAAAGAAAACTTTTGTATATGTTCATATGGTGATCCTTGCATTAGTTTATATATATATATATATATGCAAGTGTTAATCGGGATCATGTTGTAAATACATTTTGAAAGCAATGTAAATATTGGTTTATATTCCGCACATTGTTATCTGTATCCCTTGTGAGGTTTACGTTTTAAAATTCACGGGAGTAAATATGGTTTCGACGCTGATTAACTCGAATTGATTAAATTTCGGGTTCGGGTCGTGACATTGCACCAGATATTTTTACCTTGAAATTACAGAGATGAAGAAGAAGATGAGGGTGGGGTGAAAATTACCGGTTTCCGAGAAGGCGGTGGAGGCGGAGGATGAGGTCTTCCTCGTCCGGTGCGATCTTTCCACACTTCACAGATGGCCGGAGGTAGTACATCCAGCGAAGGCGGCAGCTCTTGCCGAATCGAAGGAGGCCGGCGCGCTTCGGGAGGGTGCGCCACCGCCCCTCGCCTTCCCTGGCTATGTAAGAGGACAGTAGCTGGTCTTCTTCCGGTGTCCATGGGCCTCTCTTCAGACCCACCTTGAGGCAGCAAGGTGTGGTCTTGTTAGCCTTGGGTGTTGCAGATGTTGGGCTCGGCCTCATCTCTTATTCTTCTTCTTCTTCTTTGGTTTAGATCAGTGGGATTTAGTTTGTATCCAGGGTTTGGAGAATGCAATTCTGTAGAGAAGGAATGTATGGGGGTGACTTTCTGAGGTGTGTAGTTCTTTACATGTGTGCAAGGCTCCACTATAGCTGCTACAGTGTGAAAAAAAAGTTACATCTTATTCTCTTTTATTATAATAGAAATAGTAGATAGATAGGTTGAAGATAGAAGATAGAAAAATAGAAGATATATATAGGGGAGTATTTTTATGCATCTATCCCCCACCATAGGGTGAGGGACACTCCCCTTTTTGGAGCTATGTACTTGAAAAGCCACTTTTGTACTTGAAACTTTTCAAAAAGGGGAGTGTCCATCACCTTATGGTGGGGGATAGATGCACTTGAATATTTCCCATATATATAATATATATATAATATAGATATAGATAGATAGAGATATCTATTTGGGGGTGGGCGCCACAATGGTGTAGTGAAAAAGTTTGTAATTTATCATAATAATATATTATTATATTATATTATAATATTTGGGGGTGGGCCCCACAATGGTGTAGTGAAAAAGTTTACATTATAATATTTGGGGGTGTGCCCCACAATGGTATAGTGAAAAAGTTTGTATTATAATATTTGGGAGTGGGCTCCACAAAGGTGTAATGAAAAAGTTTACAATTTCTCGTAATAATATATTATTATATTATATTATAATACGGGGGTGTTATAATATTTGGAGGTGGGCCCCACAATAGTGTAGTGAAAAGTTTGCATTATAATATTTGGGGATGGGCCCCACAATAGTGTAGTGAAAAAAGTTTACAATAGCTCATCTTTTACAATAGTAGAGGTTTATTATAATTTGTAATTATAATATGATGAGATGATGATGGTATGAGATGATGAGATAAGATGAGATGATGAAGTGGGCCCCACAATGGTTAGTCAAAAATCTTTTATAAGAGTGTATAGATGTATAGATATAGATATAGATATCTATATTACTAAAGGGATGTATACACTTCATGAGAAGTCTTGGAGGAGGACACCTGGCATGTCTTGGAGATGGACACGTGGCAGCAAAGGGATCTAAGACACGTGGCAGCAAAGGGATGTATCACCCTTCCATTCCTCCCTTCCATTTCCAACCCTTCCATTCCTCCCTTCCGTTTCCAATCATACAGAAATATCTTCCTATAAATCTCCATCATTTCCTAATATTTATCCATCCACCTTACTACAAAAAGAATTTTCATTCAAGTAATATCTTCAACGATTTTGTGGATCAAATCCAAACCTTTAAATTCAAAAAATTTAATTTATATCAATCAATTCATGGGTCCCGGCCCGCATCATTTGATTTTATGGACGGTTAGAATAAAGATGGTGGACCCCATTCATCTGGGTCCCACTTAAAAATATTTGGTCAATTTGTTAGGTCTATGATCATTTGATCTTTCTTAATCAATTCATGAGTCTCATCCCGCATAATATGATTTTATGGACGGTTAGAATAGAGATGGTGGACCCCATTCATTTGGGGGGGGGGGGGGGTGAGGGGGGGGTTCCACTTAAATATGTTAGGTTTGGTCAATTTGTGAGGTCTATGATCATTTGATCCTTTGACCTTTATCAAGCAATTCATGGGTCCCAGCCCGCATCATATAGTTTTATGAACGGTTAGAATATAGATGGTGGACTCCATTCATCTTTGGGGTCCCACTTAAATAAATTAGGTTTGTTCATTTTATTAGGTCTATGATCATTTGAACTTTATGGCCCGCATCATTTGATTTTATGGACGGTTAGAATAAAGATTGTGGACCCCATTCATCTGGGTCCCACTTAAAAATATTTGGTCAATTTGTTAGGTCTATGATCATTTCATCATTTCATCATTTGATCTTTCTTAATCAATTCATGGGTCCCATCCCGCATAATATGATTTTATGGACGGTTAGAATAGAGATGGTGGACCCCATTCATTTGGGGGGGGGGGGGGGGTTTCCACTTAAATAGGTTAGGTTTGGTCAATTTGTGAGGTCTATGATCATTTGATCCTTTGACCTTTATCAAGCAATTCATGGGTCCCAGCCCGCATCATATAGTTTTATGAACGGTTAGAATATAGATGGTGGACTCCATTCATCTTTGGGGTCCCACTTAAATAAATTAGGTTTGTTCATTTTATGAGGTCTATGATCATTTGAACTTTATCAATCAATTCATGGGTCCCGGCCCGCATCATATGATTTTATGGACGGTTAGAATAGAGATGGTGGACCCCATTCATCTGGGTCTCACTTAAACATATTTGATTAATTTGTTAGTTCTACGATCATTTGATCCTTTGCCAGCCTACATCATATGGTTTTATGGACGGATAGAATATAGATGGTGGAGCGCATTCGTCTGGGTCCCACTTTAATAGGTTTGGTCAATTTGTGAGGTCTATGATCATTTGATCCTTTGATCTTTATCAAGTAATTTATGGGTTCCATCCCGCATCACATGGTTTTATGGACGGTTAGAATAGATATGGTGGGCCCCATTCATCATGGTCCCACTTAAATAGGTTAGGTTTGGTTAATTTGTGAGGTCTATGATCATTTGATCTTTATCAATCAATTAATGGTTCACAGCCCGCATCATATGGTTTTATGGACTGATAGAATATAGATGATGGACCCCATAGGTTTGGTCAATTTGTGAGGTCTATGATCATTTGATCATTTGATCTTTATCAAGTAATTATGGATTCCATCCCGCATCATATGGTTTTATGGACGGTTAGAATAGATATGGTGGGCCCCATTCATCATGGTCGCACTTAAATAGGTTAGGTTTGGTCAATTTGTGAGGTCTACGATCATTTGATCTTTATCAATCAATTAATGGGTCACAGCCCACATCATATGGTTTAATGGACTGATAGAATATAGAAGGTGAACCCCATTCATCTGGGTCCCACTTAAATATATTTGGTCAATTTGTTAGGTATATGATCATTTGATCTTTCTTAATCAATTCATGGGTCCCATCCCGCATAATATGGTTTTATGGACGTTTAGAATAGAGATGGTGGACCCCATTCATTTTTTTTTTTTTTTTTTTTTTTTGGGGGGGGGGGGTTCCACTTAAATAGGTTAGGTTTGGTCAATTTGTGAGGTATATGATCATTTGATCCTTTGACCTTTATCAAGCAATTCATGGGTCCCAGCCCGCATCATATGGTTTTATGAACGGTTAGAATATAGATGGTGGACTCCATTCATCTTTGGGGTCCCACTTAAATAAATTAGGTTTGTTCATTTTATGAGGTCTATGATCATTTGAACTTTATCAATCAATTCATGGGTCCCGGCCCGCATCATATGATTTTATGGACGGTTAGAATAGAGATGGTGGACCCCATTCATCTGGGTCTCACTTAAACATATTTGATCAATTTGTTAGGTTTACGATCATTTGATCATTTGATCTTTTTAAATCAATTCATGGGTCTCATCATGAATAATATGGTTTATGGACGGTTAGAATAAAGATGGTGGACCCCATTCATCTGGGGGTTCTACTTAAATAGGTTATGTTTGGTCAATTTGTAAGGTCTATGATCATTTAATACTTTGATCATTATCAAGCAATTCATGGGTCCCAGCCCGCATCAGATTATTTCATGGACGGTTAGAATATAGATGGTGGACCCCATTCATCTTGTGGGTCCCACTTAAATAGGTTAGGTTTGGTCAATTTGAGAGGTCTATGACCATTTGATCATTTGATCTTTATCAATCAATTAATGGGTCCCGGCCCGCATCATTTGATTTTATGGACGGTTAGAATAAAGATGGTGGACCCCATTCATCTGGGTCCCACTTAAAAATATTTGGTCAATTTTTTAGGTCTACGGTCATTTGATCTTTTTAAATCAATTCATGGGTCTCATCCCGCTTAATATGGTTTTATGGATGGTTAGAATAGAGATGGTGGACCCCATTCATATGGGGGTTCCACTTAAATAGGTTACGTTTGGTCAATTTGTGAGGTCTATGATCATTTGATCTTTATCAAGCAATTCATGGGTCCATCCCGCATCATATTATTTCATGGATGGTTAGAATACAGATGGTGTACCCCATTCATCTTGGGGGTCCCAGTTAAATAGGTTAGGTTTGGTCAATTTAAGAGGTCTATGATCATTTGATCTTTATCAATCAATTCATGGGTCCCGGCCCGCATCATTTGATTTTATGGACAGTTAGAATAAAGATGGTGGACCCCATTCATCTGGGTCCCACTTAAAAATATTTGGTCAATTTGTTAGGTCGACGATAATTTGATCCTTTGATCTTTTTAAATCAATTCATGGGTCTCATCCCGCATAATATAGTTTTTTGGACGGTTAGAATAGAGATGGTGGACCCCATTCATCTGGAGGGTTCCACTTAAATAGGTTATGTTTGGTCAATTTGTGAGGTCTATGATCATTTGATCTTTATCAAGCAATTCATGGGTCCCAGCCCGCCTCAAATGGTTTTATGGACAGTTAGAATATAGACGGTGGACCCCATTCATCTTGGGGGTCCCACTTAAATAGGCTAGGTTTGGTCAATTTGAGAGGTCTATGATCATTTGATCTTTGTCAATCAATTAATGGGTCCCGGCCCGCATCATTTGATTTTATGGACGGTTAGAATAAAGATGGTGGACCCCATTCATCTGGGTCTCACTTAAATACCTTAGGTCAATTTGTTAGGTCTACGATCATTTGATCATTTGATCTTTCTTAATCAATTCATGGGTCCCATCCCGCATAATATGGTTTTATGGACGGTTAGAATATAGATGGTGGACCCCATTCATCTTGGGGGTCCCACTTAAATAGGTTAGGTTTGGTTAATTTGAAAGGTCTATGATCATTTGATCTTTATCAATCAATTAATGGGTCCCGGCCCGCATCATTTGATTTTATGGACGGTTAGAATAAAGATGGTGGACCCCATTCATCTGGGTCTCACTTAAATACATTAGGTCAATTTGTTAGGTCTACGATCATTTGATCATTTGATCTTTCTTAATCAATGCATGGGTCCCATCCCGCATAATATGGTTTTATGGACGGTTAGAATATAGACGGTGGACCCCATTCATCTGGGGGTCCCACTTAAATAGGCTAGGTTTGGTCAATTTGAGAGGTCTATGATCATTTGATCTTTATCAATCAATTAATGGGTCCCGGCCCGCATCATTTGATTTTATGGACGGTTAGAATAAAGATGGTGGACCCCATTCATCTGGGTCTCACTTAAATACATTAGGTCAATTTGTTAGGTCTACGATCATTTGATCATTTGATCTTTCTTAATCAATTCATGGGTCCCATCCCGCATAATATGATTTTATAGACGGTTAGAATATAGATGGTGGAACCCATTCATCTTGGGGGTCCCACTTAAATAGGTTAGGTTTGGTTAATTTGAAAGGTCTATGATCATTTGATCATTTGATCTTTATCAATCAATTAATGGGTCCCCAGCCCGCATCATATGATTTTATGAACGGTTCGAATATAGATGATGGGCCCCATTCATCTTGGTCCCACTTAAATAAATTAGGTCAATTTGTTAGGTCTATGATCATTTGATCTTTCTTAATCAATTCATGCCTCACCTAAAGAATATAACATTTGGAAAAAAACATAATGATCAAATTAGCAACAAAAAAAAGGACTCACAAGTTTACTAATTAATAAATTTATTAAAAATAATTCATATCAGTCTGTGCATTTGGTGGTTTCGTGGCTATCCACGGGATTTTGCTAATAGATATAGGTATAGATGTATAGAAATGTGGAAAATCTCCATAGAAGATGAGGAATTCCTGCAGGTGAGGGTGGAGTAGGGCCCACAGATGGTATTTGTGTTTATTTTTGCAAAGTCCATGCCAGGGTATGTGCGTTGGCGGGGCGTGGTGTGGACTGAGGAACTTGCAGTGGGCCCTGGGATTTAAAGTTTCTAGCCGTACAATTGGGCTGCCTGTGGATTTTGCAAAGATGATTGGAGGGATGGGATTTTGTAGTTTGGAAGAGATTTCAAACATTTTATCTGTTAGTTTAAAGGCCTGGATCTAGGACAATGGGCCTCAGTAGTATGTAGATGAGTTGGTGAAGATGGTGGTCCTAGACGAGCATAATCATGAATGAGGAATGTAGGTGCAGAAAAATAATGACCCACAATAAGGAGGAGCCTTATAGGACTTATCCGAGAAGATGATGGTGTCTGGAATGTCTGGATGCCGTCCGGAAGCCTGAAAGGGAATAGCAAACGGTCAGAGGACCCTGGCCTGGGCGGCGCAAGGCTCTCCGATGCCAAAGTCAGTGTATGAACTGGAACAATGGAAGGAGAGGAGGAAGAGAGACAGAGTAACGACTCTGGTATGGAAAAAATGGCGTACCTTAGATGGTGGCATGGGTCTCTATTTATAGAGTGTGGAACGTATCTTTGGAAGATATTGTGGTGTGGGTCCCACGATTGGACTGGGAAGTCTCTATCAGCCCACATTGCATTAATTGTGGTCCAATCCAGCCCACTATGCATTAAATGCCCGTCGGGTCAGCCCACATCGCATTTAATGCACATCTTGTTGGGCCAGATCCTGTTGGGCGCCTTTGGCGGTAGGAAGTACCAGCGGATCTGCCCTCGGGCCCTGCCCTGATGTGGCTTCAGCCGCTGGATGGGATTCTGTCAGGGATCTGGCGAAGATCGTGGGCGGCTGGATGTCGCGTCTGTCCCACCAGCGCGTGTCCCTATCCCCCCACGTGCCTGATGACGTGGGGGATGAAGGGTACACGTGAATGTTCTCTCTTGCTTCGGCTTCTGTCTCGGCTTCTTTAGCCGAAATGGAGCTTTCTGCCGAGGTGGTACCCGTGGTGGTGCTCCTTGCCGAGATGACGCCCGAGGTGGGCCAGTTCGGCGCTAAGGGCCCGGAGCTGTCCGACTTCGGCCGGACCTCCTGTTCTGGTAGCCGGGACGAGCCTGGTGTCACGTGGATGACGCGAGGATGGCACGTGAGAATGCTTAACCTGATCTGATGGCTGTGATTAACTTAATCCTGTGGTTCGGGAAATCTCCCCACACAATTGCCCCCTAGGTTTTGACCTCTGAAGTGTGCTAGCCTTTAGGGGTTGAAAGCTAGAAGAATCCATCTGGGGATGCTGTGATCATTACCTGGTGTCGCTTCAACTCTTTAAAGCAATAAATGCCCTGCCCTGTCCGCCTTTGGAACCGAGCTGACGGCTACACGCGTAGTTTCCGCGCCGACTGCGTTGTCCCATTGATTGACGGGCTGTCTCATTGATTGACGGGCACGGGCTTTGAAGTGTCTCTTCGAATTCGGAGGCGGTACCCAAATGAGGGTTTCCCCTTCTATAAATAAGGCCGTCTCCTTCTTCTTCTTGCTTCTGATTCTTTTCGCCTTCGCCTCTGCTCTTACTTTCAATCTCTGCTCTGATCTTTGAGATCCGTTCGAGGCTTCCGATCTCCGTTCTGGTTCCTGAGATCTGTTTGAGGACGACGACCGCAGAACGTGCCTGGATCTGCTCCTGATCTGCCTCTTCGTCCTCGTAAGTCGCTCTGTTCTTTCGTCTGGTTTTTCTTGGGGTTTTTCGATTTCTAGGGCTTTTCTTCGTAGTCACCCCTTCCAGACATGGGCACTCCTAGATTCAGGGTAGATTCTGATGAGGGCTTGGCCGAGTTTAGGACTGCCTTCAAAATTCCGGCAGGGGTCCTCCTGAAACCGGCAGACCTTGCCGATGCTGCCCTGTATCGCTGCTACGGCGGCTGGATGCCATTCCCTCTGATCTCTGTGATCGAGGGTGGGGTCAGGTTTCCACTGCACCCCTTGCTTAGGGCTTGCCTTAGCCTTTGGTCCCTCGCCCCGGGCCAGCTGATGCCCAATGGCTACAAGGTCATCATGGGCACGGCGAAGCTGAACGAGATCTTGGGGACCAACCTGGGTCCTCACGATATCGAGGACACTTATGATATCTGCAAGGCTGGGGAGGGAAGATACTATCTCCGTGTGAAGCCGCAGCGAAGGGGCTTCGTCCTAGCCTTGGAGGATTCAAGTAAGAACGCCGAGG
The DNA here is from genome assembly GCA_012931725.1 of Litsea cubeba. Classification (NCBI taxonomy): domain Eukaryota; kingdom Viridiplantae; phylum Streptophyta; class Magnoliopsida; order Laurales; family Lauraceae; genus Litsea; species Litsea cubeba. The sequence goes on along the minus strand of CM022944.1, from coordinate 124,755,253 downwards.
AGGATTTCTTCTGCGTCTCGGGGGACTGGGAGTTCGGCCCAGGCGAAGATAGGAGGCTGTCGGTCCCACGTCGCCCTGGGGAAAGTCCCAAGTAATCATCGCTGCTTTTCTCCTTGTACTGTTTTGCTTATCTTACTGGCGCCGAACTGACATTCTTCTTTGCCTGTCGAGCAGAGGCGGGTGCAAGGCGACGCCGAGCTGCTAGCGAAGGCTGGAAGAGGAATACCGAAGACATCAACAAGGTCGAACGGTACAAGGGGCACGAAACCAGGTCGGCCCTGGAAACTGCTTGGGTATACGCCGAGGTACAGCGGGCCACTACCACAGGACCGGAGTTCCTGGGGCGGACGAGACACACCCTGACCGTCAGACCGTATCGGTTGCGGTGTTTAGCGGGATCCCCTTGACCGATCCTGTCGCTGACCGGACTGCGTCCGGAGCCGAGGCGTCCACTTCCGATCCGGGGCTGCCGGACTTGTCGCAGATAGTGGAAGCCTATACCTCAGACCGAGAGGAGGACATGGGAGGAAGCTCGAGGGAGGCCGCTGTCAGGGACCTGGCTGCCAAGTTTAGGCAGAGGTCAGCGTCTTCTGGGACTCCGTCGCCTACCAGTACTCATGCTGCTTCGGGCCCGGTGGGCGTGGGCGCTCCCTCTGTTCCTGCTCCTGGGAGAGCCCGGCAACGCTCGCCGGACCGCTCGGAGGGGTCCCCGCTCAGGAAGAAGTCCAAAGCGGGGGAGAAGAGCTCAAGGGCCGATTGCAGTCGGGCAAAGCCCCTGGGGCCAAAGCTCCAGCCGAGAAGGGAGGCGAGACGAGCGCGCCGAAGGAAAAGAGGGCGCCGGCCGAGAAGGGTGCGCTGGTCAGCAAGTCGGCCGTCGGTCCAGCGCGCGAGCCTCTCATCTCGGCGGGACAAGGGTCCGGATCGGCTTCCGGGACCCGAACTGCCCCAGCACCGTGGAAGCCGAGGATGGAAACCTCTACCGGTGAACCCTTGAGCGTTGAAGACCGGCTGCTGGGAAATGCCGAGGTGATTGGGGCTCTCGCCAAGGCCTGTGCTCTGCCAAGAGATATGGAGACGCACGACAGGTACGAGGATGACAGCTTGATGGTCTCGTCGATCCAGGACAGTATTCGGGTAAGTGTTTGCAACGCCTCTCCTCATTCTTCGAGTACCTTGGTCGAATCCTGACTCTGTTTCTTTTTGCAGATCGTGCAGAGGCTCCTAACCGTGGTGGGAAGGAGGGATAGGAGCGCTGCAAGAATGGCCCGCCTGGAGTCCGAGCGGGAGAAGTTGAAGAAGGAGCTGGATGAGCAGCGGAAGGGATTTGAGGAGCTCAAGGTAGCCAGTGCTGGAGAATCTGCTCGGCTGGCGTCGGCTCTGGCTGAGGTCGCCGAACTCTCGTCTCGGGCCGACCACCTGAAAGGCGAGCTCTGGGCGAGGAACAAGAAGGCCGCCGAGTTGGAGTCCGAGCTGGCCAGGTTGAAGGCTGAGTCCACTGCTGAGGGGACGAGGCTGCGCGCTGAAACGGCGAGGTTGAAGGCCGCGAACGCCGAGCTTGAGAAGGAGGCCCAGTCCGCCTTCCAGGATGGGGTAGATCGAGCCACCGAGCTGTACGAGAAGCAGGTGGAGGAGATCACCGCCATCCTGTTTGAGGAGGGATGCCTGGCCGCACTGAGGCGTGCGGGGGTTCCTGAAGACCACCCCGTCTATCAGGACCTGCCGAAGTATTCAGACCTGGATCCCGAGCCGAGCTCCATACCCACAACTGACAGTGCCCCGGTCGAAGCCCCTGCGGTTGTCGACGCTCCAGCTGCCCCAGTCTTAAGCGATGCCCCAGTCGCCAGCGAGGCTCTGGCCGTGCCCCAGGGTGAGACTTCTGCTCCTGGTTCGGCTGAAGGTGCCAGCTGAAGCCCCGTCTGCCAGCGGCGCTCCAAGCGAGGTCCCTGTCTTGGCCGAAGCTTCTGGCCCCTTGGAGACAGTGATTGACCTGGTCGAGTCGCCGAGACCGGAGTAGCTCTACCTTGCGGTTCTCTTTGTAATACTTTTACTTTTGCTTTCAGCCTTGTAAACCTTTCCATTGTCAATGAAAAGACTTCTTCACTTGCGTATTTTTCTCTTTGCATTTGTCTCTCTTCCATTTCTGGATGTGCATTGAATGGTACTGAATGCCTTTACGGTGTGGCGTGGCCCTTGAGGTAGAAAGAGTCAAACTGTCATGCTGACACTCCGTATTCTCGAGACCATAAATAGCAACAAACGAGGTGGCGCAGCAGACGAGGGAATCGGACGGATGTCTCCACGTGGCGCCATAGGGATCGCTGGTCAACAGCCGTGCATCCCCAGTAACGCGTGGGAGACTTCGCCCTCATAACTTTCTTCGGAGACCGAGTCCTCCTCCTTCCTATAAATAGGGGTGGCAAGCTCGCCATGGGAGAAGGAATGAACATAGCAGTAGGAATCATGTCCGGGAGGCGTCCGAAGTTTCTTGATCCGGGGGGGAACCCTGCGCCGTTGGACGGCTATCCCCGAGGGGGGAAGGCTGTCGTGGTCTGCGCGCTCTCTGAAGGAAATCCCCGTGGACCGCGCGCTCTCTGAACGCGGGTCCATGGCCACTGGCCCTTGGCCAGACAGTGTGAGGATGCGCTACAAGGGGATGGTGGCGCATTCTCGTCCAACCCGACCCTGTGCGCCCGTCGTACGGCAGGTGGGTTGGAGCTCTGCTGGTCCGTGAGATTTCTTCAAGCTCTGCCGCTCCCACTGCCACCGAGGGTGTTGCAGAGCCCAGCGGGGTCCAGGGTTCGCTCAGAGCCTCCAGGAGCCTTCTGCCTGAAGAGTCAGTGACGCCTGAAGAGTCAAGTGAAGATCAGAGTCCTTCTGTCGCTTTATTTTCTGCTTCATTTTCTGTTTTCAGAGGATTGCGATCCTCCTTTCTGTATTCTTCTTTCTGTTCTGTAGTTCTTGTAACAAAGCAGTTCATAATAAATGAAAAGGAATTTTTTGATTATCCAAACATTGTTCAATGCCTTTGAATTCCTTCTCTTTCTGTGTATCGTCCTGGAATGCTTGCATTGTGTTTGAACGCTGGCATCATTCCATTGGTCATGGCTGTTAAAGCGTGAGCTCGGCAATGACCTTTGAGGGGTGTGAAAACCCAGATATTAGGAATCCGGCTGAGTCTGGACTCGAAGCCTTCTCCATAGCCCAAGGCTAGGAGCTTTAGGAATCGACCGAGTCTGGACTCGAGGTCTCTTCCAGGGCGGAGGGCCCGATCTCGGCTGAGTAAGGACTCGAAGCCTTCTCCATAGCCCAAGGCTAGGAGCTTTAGGAATCGACCGAGTCTGGACTCGAGGTCTTCTTCCAGGGCGGAGGGCCCGATCTCGGCTGAGTAAGGACTCGAAGCCTTCTCCATAGCCCAAGGCTAGGAGCTTTAGGAATCGACCGAGTCTGGACTCGAGGTCTCTTCCAGGGCGGAGGGCCCGATCTCGGCTGAGTAAGGACTCGAAGCCTTCTCCATAGCCCAAGGCTAGGAGCTTTAGGAATCGACCGAGTCTGGACTCGAGGTCTTCTTCCAGGGCGGAGGGCCCGATCTCGGCTGAGTAAGGACTCGAAGCCTTCTCCATAGCCCAAGGCTAGGAGCTTTAGGAATCGACCGAGTCTGGACTCGAGGTCTCTTCCAGGGCGGAGGGCCCGATCTCGGCTGAGTAAGGACTCGAAGCCTTCTCCATAGCCCAAGGCTAGGAGCTTTAGGAATCGACCGAGTCTGGACTCGAGGTCTCTTCCAGGGCGGAGGGCCCGATCTCGGCTGAGTAAGGACTCGAAGCCTTCTCCATAGCCCAAGGCTAGGAGCTTTAGGAATCGACCGAGTCTGGACTCGAGGTCTCTTCCAGGGCGGAGGGCCCGATCTCGGCTGAGTAAGGACTCGAAGCCTACTCCATAGCCCAAGGCTAGGAGCTTTAGGAATCGACCGAGTCTGGACTCGAGGTCTCTTCCAGGGCGGAGGGCCCGATCTCGGCTGAGTAAGGACTCGAAGCCTTCTCCATAGCCCAAGGCTAGGAGCTTTAGGAATCGACCGAGTCTGGACTCGAGGTCTCTTCCAGGGCGGAGGGCCCGATCCGTCGAAATCAGTCAGAGAGATGACAAGTTGACGACAAGGTGAAAGCTGTCTTCATTGATTGAGATTCATTACATCCTTAGAAATAGAATTTCTTCAAGTGGGATGCATTCCACGGTCTCGGCAATGGCTTGCCATCCAAGCCTTCGAGCTTGTAGGCTGACTTTCCTGCCTGTGAAACTACTCTGAACGGGCCGTGCCAGTTCGGGGCTAGCTTCCCCTCATTTGGTTCTCTGTCAGCTGGCAGGGTCTTCTTTAAAACGAGCTCTCCCGTGGTGAACCTTCTTTCCTTGACATTTTGATTGTATGCCCTGGCTAACCGCTGCTGATAGTCGGTTAGTCTCAGGGCTGCAGCTTCTCGTCGTTCGTCCGCTAGCTCCAGCTCCATTGCCAGGTTCGTCTCATTTCGGCCTTGGTCGACCAGCTCTGTCCTTAGGGTAGGAAGGCCGATTTCCAGGGGAATGACTGCCTCCATACCGTAGGCCAGAGAGAATGGTGTCGCCGAAGTGGACCTCCTTGGAGTTGTTCGATAGGCCCACAGCACGCTCGGGAGCTCTTCTGTCCACCTGCCCTTTGCCTTGTCCAGTCGCTTCTTCAGGCCGTCCAGGATCACTTTGTTGGAGATTTCTGCCTGGCCATTACTCTGTGGATATGCCGGGGTGGAGTAATGGTTCCTGATGCCATGCTCTTGGCAGAATTCTCTGAAGGATTTGGAATCGAACTGAGTCCCGTTATCTGAAATCAGGGTCCGGGGGATGCCGAACCTCGTGAGGATGTTTTTCCAGACGAAGTTCCTGGAGTCCCTGTCCGTGATGGAAGACAACGGTTCAGGGCGGAGGGCCCGATCTCGGCTGAGTAAGGACTCGAAGCCTTCTCCATAGCCCAAGGCTAGGAGCTTTAGGAATCGACCGAGTCTGGACTCGAGGTCTCTTCCAGGGCGGAGGGCCCGATCCGTCGAAATCAGTCAGAGAGATGACAAGTTGACGACAAGGTGAAAGCTGTCTTCATTGATTGAGATTCATTACATCCTTAGAAATAGAATTTCTTCAAGTGGGATGCATTCCACGGTCTCGGCAATGGCTTGCCATCCAAGCCTTCGAGCTTGTAGGCTGACTTTCCTGCCTGTGAAACTACTCTGAACGGGCCGTGCCAGTTCGGGGCTAGCTTCCCCTCATTTGGTTCTCTGTCAGCTGGCAGGGTCTTCTTTAAAACGAGCTCTCCCGTGGTGAACCTTCTTTCCTTGACATTTTGATTGTATGCCCTGGCTAACCGCTGCTGATAGTCGGTTAGTCTCAGGGCTGCAGCTTCTCGTCGTTCGTCCGCTAGCTCCAGCTCCATTGCCAGGTTCGTCTCATTTCGGCCTTGGTCGACCAGCTCTGTCCTTAGGGTAGGAAGGCCGATTTCCAGGGGAATGACTGCCTCCATACCGTAGGCCAGAGAGAATGGTGTCGCCGAAGTGGACCTCCTTGGAGTTGTTCGATAGGCCCACAGCACGCTCGGGAGCTCTTCTGTCCACCTGCCCTTTGCCTTGTCCAGTCGCTTCTTCAGGCCGTCCAGGATCACTTTGTTGGAGATTTCTGCCTGGCCATTACTCTGTGGATATGCCGGGGTGGAGTAATGGTTCCTGATGCCATGCTCTTGGCAGAATTCTCTGAAGGATTTGGAATCGAACTGAGTCCCGTTATCTGAAATCAGGGTCCGGGGGATGCCGAACCTCGTGAGGATGTTTTTCCAGACGAAGTTCCTGGAGTCCCTGTCCGTGATGGAAGACAACGGTTCAGCCTCTATCCACTTGGTGAAGTAGTCCGTAGCCACTATCAACCATTTTTTGTTCCCTGGGGCTCGGTGAAGGGGCCCCACAATGTCCAGGCCCCATTGAGCGAAGGGCCATGGACTGGAGAGGGGGCTCAGATCCTGCGCTGGCTGATGGAGGGAGTGGGAGAACTTCTGGCATTTCTCGCATTTTCTGGCGTAGACCTGGGCGTCCTTCTGCATGTAGGGCCACCAGTAACCCTGGCTGATTGCCCTGTAGGCCAATGAGCGGCCTCCTATATGGCTGCCGCAGATTCCTTCATGGATCTCGTACAGGAAGTCGTCCACCTTGTACGGGTGGACGCATTGGAGGTACGGGCCTGTGAAGGACTTCCTGTAGAGTTTGCCTTCTGGAGAGAGCCAAAAGCGGGCTGCCTTGAGCCTGATCTTGTGTGCCTCAGTCTTGTCCTCGGGGAGCTGGTCATCCTTCAGGTAGGCAATGATTGGATCCATCCAGCTGGGGCCGAGGTCAGCACAGAGGACAAGCCGAGATGACTGGAGTTCTAGACTTGACCTTGATACTGACCCGACCTCGATGGTTCTCTTCTTTCCTGCTTCAACAGCGGAGGCCAGGTTTGCAAGCGCATCTGCGTGCGTGTTGGTATCTCGGGAGATTTGCCTGACCTCGGCTTTCTGGAATTGGGAGAGTAGCTTTCTTGCCAGGGCTAAGTAGGCCGCCATCCTGTCGTCCCTGGCCTGGTAGTCTCCAGCGAGCTGGCTAGTTACCAGTTGAGAATCGCTGAAGATTTCCAGGTGCTGGGCTCCGAGGACTCGGGCGCTGTTCAACCCTGCGATCAGTGCTTCGTACTCTGCCTCATTGTTCGTCGCTTTGAAGTCGAGGGTGAAAGCCTGCTCTATGACCAGTCCCTCTGGCGATTGGAGAACTATGCCGGCGCCAGCTCTCTTGGAGGTGGACGACCCGTCGACGAAGATCCTCCATGCCGAGGTGGAAGACTGCTGGACTTCTGTTTCTGCTGGCTCTTGCCCTGTGCCCCCCAGTGCCGTGCCGAGCTGGGTCTGAGCCTGGTTGGGGCAGGCGAATTCGACTATGAAGTCTGCCAGAATCTGGGCTTTGATTGCAGTTCGGGGACGGTACTGTATGTCATACTGCCCCAGTTCAACTGCCCACTTTGATATGCGCCCTGAAAAGTCAGCTTTCTTGAACAAGGAACGGAGTGGGTGCTCCGTGATCACCACAATAGTGTGGGATTGAAAATAATGGGAGAGCTTGCGGGAGGCGGTGACAAGAGCCAACGCAAGCTTCTCCAACAGAAGGTACCTGGTCTCGGCATCGAGCAGGGTCTTGCTCGTGTAATAGATCGGCTTTTGAACTCCCTCGTCCTCCCTGATGAGGACGGAGCTCACTGCGTGATCCGAGACCGCTAGGTATAAATACAGAATCTCCCCCCGAGTCGGGGTGGAGAGTAGTGGGGGTGACATCAAATAAGTTTTGAGTGCGGCCAATGCCTGATCGCACTCGGGGGTCCATTGGAACTTCAAATTTTTCCTCAAAAGCTGGAAGAAAGGCCTGCACTTATCTGATGAGCGGCTGATGAAGCGATTGAGTGCGGCGGCCATTCCCGTAAGCTTTTGAACTTCCTTTGTGGTGGAGGGACTCTGGATGTCCTGGATGGCGGTGATCTGGTCTGGATTGGCCTCTATCCCCCTCCGCGTCACCAAGCTGCCGAGAAACTTGCCAGAGGCTACGCCGAAGGCGCACTTGGAAGCGTTGAGCTTGAGCTTGTAGGCGCGAAGGATGTCGAAAACTCGGCCGAGATCCGCCAGGTGGTCGCCGGAGCGCACAGATTTGACGACCATGTCGTCGATATATACCTCCACCGTTTGGCCGAGCTGGGCCTGGAACATCTTCGTGACGAGGCGCTGATAGGTCGCCCCCGCGTTCTTCAGCCCGAAGGGCATTACTCTATAGCAGTATGTGCCGCGGGGGGTGATGAATGATGTTTTCTCCTCGTCGGGCCCATAGAGAGGGATCTGATGATAGCCTCGGTAGGCGTCGAGGAAGCTCATTCGGTCATGACCAGCGGTGGCGTCAATCAGTTGGTCGATCTTCGGGAGGGGGAAACTATCCTTAGGGCAAGCCCTGTTCAGGTCGGTGAAGTCTACGCACACCCTCCACTTTCCAGTTTTCTTCTTGACGACCACCGTGTTGGCCAGCCATACCGGGTACTGGACTTCCCGGATGGCCCCTGCTTTTAGCAGGTTGTCGACCTCTTCCACGACCGCATCTGTCTGCTGCAGCCCGGTTCTGCGGGCCTTCTGCACTACTGGCTTGTGGTCGGGGTCGACGTTGAGCTTGTGGCACATGACCTCAGGGTCGACCCCGGGCATCTCACTTGGGTTCCAAGCGAAGACGTCCACATTCTGCATCAAGAACCGAGAGAGTTCGGCCCTTTCTTCGCCTGACAGCTGGGTGCCGATCAGGAAGAAACGGTCTGGGTCCGCCGGGTCTAACCTGACCTCGGCTAGGTCCTCGATGCTCTTCTTCTCAGGGTCCCTGCCGATCTCATCGAGGCCCTTTTCGAATTCGGCCAGGTTAACGCGCTCTGGCTCCTTTACTGCTGGAACTGCGGCTAACACGCACTGCCTGGCCTGCTGCTGGTCTCCCTTCACTGTGACTACCTCCAGCTTGCCTTCTTCGTTCTCGTGGACGAATTTCAGCTTTTGGTGGAAGGAAGAAGGAACTGCCTCTAGCTTGTGGAGCCACGTCCTGCCCAGGATGACATTGTAGGGGGAAGGGGCATCCACAACCAGAAAGTCGGCTGTCACGGAGGCTCCGCCAACTTGGGTTTCCAAGGTGATTCTACCCTTGGGGTAGACTGGTGTCGCGGACAACCCTAGCAGAGGTGCACGAACCTCCGTGAGGTCTGCTTCGGAGAGTTTCATCCGTTTGAAGCAGTCGTAGTAGAGGACCTCGGAGGAGCTGCCGGAGTCGACGAGGATCCTCTTTACGGTGAAGTCTCTCAACTTCATGGTGAGGAGCAGGGGGTCGTTGTGAGGGACCTGGACTCCCTCTAGATCTCGGTCCGAGAACGAGATGGCTGGTTTGTCGCGGCGGGCCTTCTTGGATGCCGGGGCGAGGTCGGCTTTCAACACTTCTTTCTCGTGCGAAGCCCGCCTGGCTTCGGCACGGGTCTGAGAGCTTCCCCGGGACGAGGAAGCGGGAGCTGAGGACGCCAGATGGATCACGTTGATGATCTTCTCTGAATCCTCGCTGTCTGGAGCCTGGGCTGCGTTCTGGTGAACCCGGCCCTCGCTGCCACCGGCATCGCCGGCCTTGACGAACTCTTGGAGGTGGCCCTGTTCGGCCAGCTTCTCTAGATACCCCTGTAAATTCCTGCATTCTCCAGTCCTGTGCCCGTTGCCCTTATGGAAGGCGCAGTAGAGCTTGCTCCGGGAGCCTTCTGTGGGTTCACTCTTCATGGGCGGAGGGTACTTGAAGAACGGCTCGGACTTGATCTTGGCCAGGATGCGGTAGATCGGTTCTTTGAAGACGACGTTGACGCTCTGGCTGGCGCCGGAGGGAGGTCTGGGTTTCCAATTGCCCCCAGACCTGGACGACGAAGGCTTCGTCGAACTGGAGGCCCAGTCCCGCTTGGACTCCTGCTTCTGGGAGGACCTCCCGCCTCTTTGCCGAGGCTGGCTATTCTTCTGTTCGGGCTCTGGATGCCCGTCCCGATCCTTAGCTCGGATCTCATCTTCTTCCCGGGCGATGAAGCGCTTCACCCGGGACATTAACTCTGACATGGACTCTGGGGTATCCCCGGCCAAGTCCTTCCGCACGTCGCTGCCGGGGATCAGGGCATGCTGGAAGGCGTAGATGGATATCCCCTCCCTTGCGCCCTCAATCTGGCTGTAGATTGCCCAGAATCGGTGGGTGAACTTGGCAAGAGTTTCACCCTGCTTCATTCTTAGGGCGATAAGGTCCCCTTCCTTCTTGGGGACGACGGTGTATGCTTGGAACTTCTTCAGGAAGGAGAGCTGGAGCTCCTTCCAACTGGGAATCGACTGCTCTGGGAGAGAGCAGAACCACTTCAGGGGGAGGTCGCCCAAACTGGAGGAGAAGATCTTACAGTTTAGGTGGCCCTCATTTCCCCAGATAGACATCTTCTGGGAGAAGTGTCGGAGGTGTGCAGATGGATCGGACAGTCCGTCATAGGGGACGAACCGCGGGACGGAGAACTTCCTGGGCAAGGGGGTGCGCTCGATCTCCTTCGTGAAGGGAGAGCCCCCGAGATCAGTGTGACCGCAGAGCTGCTTCTGGTCCCGCATGTCCAGGTTGTGCTGGAGAGCCCGCCTGACGCGCTTGTCGAACCACTCCTGCTCATCGTCCTCCTCTGGAGTCTGAACTCTGGACTTTCGCTTGGGGCGGCTCGGACTGTGATGGCTATGAGTTCGGCCATCGCGACTATGGTGACTCCGGCTGTTGCTCGAGCCTTCGTCACGAATCTGGCTCCGTTTCTGGTCCAGATGATGTCTGAGGTCCTCACGAGGAGGCTGGGCTGCCCTGCTGGGAGCGCCCTTCTCTTTCCCTTGGGGCTCAGAGACCTCCCTCAAGGAGGCAGTTTGCACTGCCTTCAGCTGCTGCTGGAGCTTGCGAATCATCCGCTCTTGCTTCCGGAGTTGCTTCTGGAGGAGGGCAGCCTCGGGAGCCTCTCCGGGGGGTTGAGCGTGGCGCGTGTCTCCCACGGCCACGGCTTTGTCCTTCCGAGGACGCTGATTCTGACGCTCATCGCGTCCGGGTGGCGGGACCTCGTCCGCTGAGAGTGAGGTCTCGACTCCCTCCTGGAAAGGGATCTCAACAAAGAGTTGGGAGCCCAGGCGGCCCTCGCCTGCAGTCGTCCCTTGCACCGCGCGGGATTGCCCCTGAGGAGGGACTTCCGCTGGAGGCGTGTCTTGCACCGCGCGGGATTGCCCCTGAGGAGGGACTTCCGTTGGCGGTGGTGGCAGCGCGAGCGCTGCTCCTGAAGATTCTACGCCCTTCTTAGCTTTCGGAGGCATGGCTTCTGAAAGGATGAGGTTAGGAAGATTGGGAAGGTTTTGAGAGGTTTGGATGGCTGGGATATTTCTTCCCCACAGACGGCGCCAATTGTAGGTGCAGAAAATAATGACCCACAATAAGGAGGAGCCTTATAGGACTTATCCGAGAAGATGATGGTGTCTGGAATGTCTGGATGCCGTCCGGAAGCCTGAAAGGGAATAGCAAACGGTCAGAGGACCCTGGCCTGGGCGGCGCAAGGCTCTCCGATGCCAAAGTCAGTGTATGAACTGGAACAATGGAAGGAGAGGAGGAAGAGAGACAGAGTAACGACTCTGGTATGGAAAAATGGCGTACCTTAGATGGTGGCATGGGTCTCTATTTATAGAGTGTGGAACGTATCTTTGGAAGATATTGTGGTGTGGGTCCCACGATTGGACTGGGAAGTCTCTATCAGCCCACATTGCATTAATTGTGGTCCAATCCAGCCCACTATGCATTAAATGCCCGTCGGGTCAGCCCACATCGCATTTAATGCACATCTTGTTGGGCCAGATCCTGTTGGGCGCCTTTGGCGGTAGGAGTACCAGCGGATCTGCCCTCGGGCCCTGCCCTGATGTGGCTTCAGCCGCTGGATGGATTCTGTCAGGGATCTGGCGAAGATTGTGGGCGGCTGGATGTCGCGTCTGTCCCACCAGCGCGTGTCCCTATCCCCCCACGTGCCTGATGACGTGGGGGATGAAGGGTACACGTGAATGTTCTCTCTTGCTTCGGCTTCTGTCTCGGCTTCTTTAGCCGAAATGGAGCTTTCTGCCGAGGTGGTACCCGTGGTGGTGCTCCTTGCCGAGATGACGCCCGAGGTGGGCCAGTTCGGCGCTAAGGGCCCGGAGCTGTCCGACTTCGGCCGGACCTCCTGTTCTGGTAGCCGGGACGAGCCTGGTGTCACGTGGATGACGCGAGGATGGCACGTGAGAATGCTTAACCTGATCTGATGGCTGTGATTAACTTAATCCTGTGGTTCGGGAAATCTCCCCACACAAGGAATATTCTTTGGGGTCTGTTTTCTTCTATTTGTCCTGGAATGGGATTTTACCATTGGGCTACGATCAGGACTGGTGAACGTGGCAGTAAAAGCCATCCCATGTTACTCAAAGGGAAACTTTTAACTCCGTCGTAAGGCCCACGTGATGATAATCTAGATCATTCATCTTAGAGTCCCATCTCCTCAGGTAGTATATATATTATCAAATTTAGGCTTAATATGAGTGAGTGGGTCCTAAGTACAATTAAACACATGATAGAAAATATGACTGACGCAGATGTGATGATTTCAGGCCATCTATCATGCCCTTTTACCATCATCATTGTAGCTTAGCATGATACCATTGTAAAGTAGAAGCCTATATTGCAATCTTCAAACTTCCAATGCATACCTTTTAGCAATAAATTCATGCTTGAAAACAACTAAAATTGAGACAGCTAATGTTAGCCGTATTACTAGGCCGGTCAACCTGGACTTTTGAATATGAGGCTCTGCCCTTACCCGCCAAAACCAGTAAAGATGACTAGATGATGGGTTTTTTTAGTCTTAAGCCCCAAGGTAGGCTACAGCCCGATTTTGAAAAGTCCGTCACTTTGAGAGCCTCGTTAGGGCTTGATTTGGCACAATGCGGCCATTTGTCCATTTATATAAATTTTTTGATGGAGGATCCAATGTTTTAGTCTCAATAAATCGATGCAAATCCATGGGATCTAGTGACATTCATGGGCTGGGCCTATCCCGCTATAAGAACCTCATAAGCTGGCGTGCATAGCTCACGAGCATGACCAGTGTACCACATCCTAAAAGTTATTAGAGTCTTGGACCCCTGCCACACAGCTATTTTACGGGAGCCGTGTAACACATGCGGGGTGATCTCTATTGTGGGGCCAAATAAAGATGAATCATATCCCCTCGAGTGGCATATTCTTAGATATTGCGTTAACAGGAGTGGATTCCACCGTAAGATTAAACACACGATTAAAAATGTAATTGGGCATCATTTTGACATTAATCACGTTTATGTCATCTGCTCAATCAAATGGTGGTAGCTACTTTCATTGAACTGAAACATGAGAATACGTACCTAGCGGGAATGGGATTCATTCATCTTTAACAGTCCAAATCATCTTTACGTGGGCCGGAGGATGGAGATCCGGGGGCATGTGTTACATCACACGGCACCTTTGTAATAGTTGGGACAGGGTTCCGGAGTACGGAATACTCGAGTTAAAGCTGCAGTGAATTCCTGTAGCAGAAAATGCGAAGTCTGTTTTGCTCATCTGACCATTTCTCATTGCTTGCATCGCCACCTGAGATAAGTTTTACCCAATTTCACCTCCATCAACACCAGCTATTCAATCCTGCTGCAAGTCACTCTTGGTAAGTCCCCCTGAAATAACGGAAAAGATTAAAATAATAATAATAATAACAATAATCGTCCAAATATTATAAGATTTGTATAACATTAATTGAAATAAATGATCTTTTTGTCAAATCAACCCACTTTATTGATTTTCCCTTGGTTTTTATTCCTTCCCACTTTATTATAATAAAGTGGTGCCAATTCTCATACATTCAAATCACTCTCGTCCCATTCAAAAATATGTTTGTACAATACTGGAACTCGAAGTTACTATTATATAAACTTGAAGGGGTTGGCTAAGTAGTAAGGTCCACGATTTCTCCCTCTTTCAAAATTAGAGGTCTTAGTATCGATCTCCGATTCTCCCGGCCTTCTTCACAATTCAATATTAAGTACACTAGTGCTACCACCTAAAGACCATATGGGTGTTTACCCGGCTCCCCTCTGGATCCGGAGGGATTAGTCCTCCCGTAGCATAAAAAAAATATATATATATATTAAATGCTATGTTGTGAACCAAAGTAAAATTTTTTTTTTATGAAGATGATATTATTTACATATGGAATTCAAACTCCCATAACAGAACTGGTAACACTGTGAGACCCCACATAGAATCTCATCACCGTCCAGCAATGCCATGTATATGCTCTCGTCACATTTTCAATCATGTGTTTCATCTCAATAGAGAGGATGGGATTCTATCTTGCATGGTCTTCTCTCTAAGTGGGCCCTAGGATGGAGATCCAATGGTTCCCGTTCAATAGCTGCATGTGTAATCCACTCACCCACGTATATGCGTCCTATAAGTGGGCCCACGAGGAGGACAGCCCCGTGTTCCTAGGAAAACACCACGTAATAATTAATAACACATTCTCTCTCTCTCTCTCTCTCTCTCTCTCTCTCTCTCTCTCTCTCTCTCTCCTCCTAATTAAACCGAATCATTTCCCTAATCTTACCTCCTAATCAAATCTTTCCTTTCCCCAAAACCCACCCGCCAAAACCACCCCCACCTCCTTCTCTTTTCCTCCTCTCTTCTTCTTACGACACCGACGTTTTCTCTCTCTATCTCTCTCTCTCTCTCTCGCGCGCTTTTTTCTGTTTTTGAATTCTCTGCAAATGATGGACAGGGACTCGGAAGAAGACATGAGTGAGTCGGACGAACCCCAACTCGATGAGATCCTGGGTCCCGACCCGGCCCCGTTCGAGTCCCTCCTCTCTAACCTCATGTCCAGCTCCAACCAGGACCGATCCGAGGCCGAGTCAGTCTTCAACCTCTGCAAGAACCAGGACCCGGACTCGCTCGCACTCAAACTCGCCAATATTCTCCACTCATCCCCTTCCGCCGAGCTCCGCGCCATGTCCGCCATCCTCCTCCGCAAGCAGCTCTCTCCCTCCGACCCCTCCTCCATCTGGCGCCGCCTCTCCCCCTCCACCCACTCCTCCCTCAAATCCCTCCTCCTGTCCTCCCTACGCCGAGATGACTCCTCCAAATCCATTTCCAGGAAGCTGTGCGACACCGTCGCCGAGCTCGCCTCTGCCCTCCTCCCCGACGGTGCATGGCCCGATCTCCTCCCCCTCCTCCTCTGCTCTTCCGCCGAGTCCCCCCGCCTCCACGAATCCGCACTTCTCATCTTCGCTCGCCTTTCCCAATTTGCACCCGATTGCCTCGTCCACCACCTCCCGTCCCTCCACTCCCTCTTCCTCCAATCCCTCTCCCCCTCCGCCTTCTCATTCGTCCGCATCGCCGCGCTGTCCGCCGCTGTCAGCTTCATCCAGTGCCTCTCCGCACCCGCCGACCTCGACCGCTTCCAGGACCTCCTCCCCCCAATGATGCAGACGCTCTCGGAAGCGCTCAATTCCGGCCAGGAGGCCACCGCCCAGGAGGCGCTCGAGCTCCTCGTCGAGCTCGCCGGCGCCGAGCCGAGGTTCCTCCGGAAGCAGCTCGCGGATGTCGTCGGCACAATGCTGCAGATCGCCGAGGCGGAGGCGCTCGAGGATGGGACGAGGCATCTAGCGATCGAATTCGTGATCAGCCTCGCGGAGGCGAGGGAGAGGGCGCCGGGGATGATTCGAAAGCTCCCAGAGTTTGTTGGGAGGATGTTTGCAATTCTGATGAAAATGCTGCTTGATTTGGAGGATGATCAGGCGTGGCAAAATGCGGAGACTGAGGAGGAGGATGGTGGAGAGACGAGCAATTACAGCGTGGGGCAGGAGTGCTTGGATCGCCTGGCGATTTCCTTGGGAGGGAACACGATCGTTCCTGTAGCAGCAGAGTTTTTGCCGGTGTATTTGTCTGCACCGGAGTGGCAGAAGCATCACGCCGCGCTCATCACCCTTGCTCAGATTGCAGAAGGATGCTCAAAGGTATTTGATTGAAATGTTATATTCTGCATTTTAATTCCATCTTCCTTTGAGAAGAGATTAAAATACCACTTTCTATTCTGAATCCTGCATTTCTACTTTAAGCTTTTTCTATATTGTCATTGTTTTGAAATTTGATTTTTGTGGTTGTTGTTGGTTTGAATGTAAGTTTGTTTAATGCATGGATTTGTGATTGAAATGGTGTCATTGATGGTTCGAAGATGGATTGATTTCAAATGCAATATCTGATTGGTTGACATGCTCTGTATTGTTTTGTCTTTTGTAAATGCAATGTTGCCTTTTGCAAATTAACTAAAGCTTAGATGTGAATTTTCGAAATTCAGAAATTCAGCTATGGTTGGTTTCATCCTACTGTTTTTAGTTGTTTGTAAAATTTTGAAGTCTCTAATTATATGATCTTATGCTGTTCATATTTGACGCTCGGTGGGCAGCTTAAAAATTGATGACTTTCTTCGTTGGGTTTATTTGATGATGCTTCTGATTGCCTTTTTTGAACTTTTTTGCACACTGGATGCTTCTCATGAATGAGGGAGCCTTTTTTTTTTTTTTTTTTTTTCCTATTATCATACTACTAGATCTTTCTTGGGTACTTCTAAAATGCAGTTGATCATTTTTGCATGTTCTATTTGTGTTTTGAATGATACCTGTCACTTGGTGTTTCATTGGATCTGTTAGGTAGGCTGATTAAAAGTTAAGATAGGTAAGCTGATTAAAAGTATCTTTTCATTTTATTTTATTTTTGTTATTCATTACAGGTGATGATTAAAAACCTGGAGCAAGTGGTGACTATGGTTTTGAACTCCTTCCAGCATCCCCACCCCCGTGTCCGGTGGGCAGCAATCAATGCAATTGGGCAATTGTCTACAGATTTAGGTCCAGACCTTCAAGTTCAGTATCATCAGCAGGTGCTACCTGCATTAACCTCCGCCATGGATGATTTTCAGAATCCTCGGGTACAAGTAAGTTGATTTCTGAAATTGCATTCACCCTAAAATGTTGTTTACTCATTTTTTTTAATAGATATGTTTTTCAATTCTGTTTTTGGCTGGTACATGGTAAAGGTACCTCAATTAAAAATCCTGACTATTAGTAGCAGATCTTATTTGGTAGTTGAAACCAAAGGAACCAATGTAGGGATTCTATATATCTGTCCTGATTCTTCTCAGTAATCCTGCATCTATGATGAAAGTTTCTTGAACTTATATCATGGGTTTTTTTTTTTTTTTTGTGTTTCTCTTGGGTATGCTGCTCCTCAATTATTTGTGGTTTTTTTTTTCTTAATTTAGTAACTATTATTGCTCATTCATCCATTGGCCTGCATATGGGTCAACTGAATTTTTAGTCTCTCTTCTTTTCCCGCTTTAGTATAACTTTTTTATTTTCTTTTTCCTTGCTCTACAGGCACATGCTGCTTCAGCAGTACTAAACTTCAGTGAGAACTGCACCCCAGATATCTTAACACCCTACTTGGATGGCATAGTGAACAAATTGCTTATACTCCTACAGGTATATTGAGTATGATTATTTTTCTTGTGGTATTGCTAGCTATTTTTTTCCTCTTCTTTTCTTAAATTGGGATTTAATTTTTCGTTGCTGCCTTCTTGTGTGCTATCAGAATGGGAAGCAGATGGTACAGGAGGGGGCTCTGACAGCTTTAGCATCAGTTGCTGATTCATCTCAGGTACTCCAGTTGTTATCTCTTCACCTAGTGCTTCGAAGTAGCTCAGTCTAACATTAGAGTTGTTTCCCAGGAACACTTCAAAACGTATTACGATGTTGTTATGCCTTATCTCAAAGCTATATTAATGAAGGCAACTGACAAGTCTAACCGAATGCTTCGTGCCAAATCCATGGAATGCATTAGTTTGGTTGGTATGGCTGTGGGCAAGGAGAAGTTTCGGGATGATGCTAAGCAGGTGTTTCTTCAACCATTTTTTTTTTCTTGGTTTCCTTTTTTTTTTCTTGTCTTGGTGTTTGATCTTTATAGAGCATTTGTTAATTTCACATGGGATATACCAACAATAGAGTCCTATGTAAAATTCACACAAGTTTAAATTTATGTTGTCTGTCTTTTGACACTTGTCATACCATTTCCACATATTACAGTTCACAATGTTTCTTTTAAGTAGGTGCAGAAGTGAGAAATGACCCTGTGTGATTGTGACGGCAACAGACACTTGATTAAACATGTGTGAGGCGTGGTTTGAGATATTGATTGATCTGCTCCATATTGGTCCATACGAATCAGTTGTTCTGCTGAGCTGATATGAGGCATATCCCGTGTATTGGCCAATACATATATATATATATATATATATATCACAGATACAGCCAGTGTGTGTTGGTCTAGATTCGCAGAATAACGTCACTTTTGGCATGTCACATGTGAAAAACATGCTTTAGAAGGGTCTTGAACAAACCGCCTCTTAAGAGAGGTCAAGCACCTATTCCATTGATCAAGAAGAAACACATTTTCATTAAGTTATTCATTATTTATATAATGATAATTGACATCTCCTTTTTGTATACACATATGGGCCCAGTTATGATCAACCCATTTTGAATCGGCACTAGTATTAGTTTGACCAAGATCTAGGCATTAGTTGCAATTGTATTTTATCAAAATAAATTTGCATAACATATAGCCATTAAACTTTTTAGAAACTGAATTGATGATGAATACTAATGACACCTCTAATCCATTGCCAACTTAGATAGGTTGCACTTCTTCAAATCTTTCCTAACTACTTCTGTCCATGTTCTTTGTGGGCTACCCCTTTTTCCTTGAGGGGCCATCAACTTGCATGCAAAAGCATTTCCCCACTAGTGCCTATGACAACTTGTGTTGGACATTTCCAAACCATCTCAAACGAATCTTTCTTAATTTATCACTTATTGATGCAACCCTTAGATGCTCTTGAATGCGCTCATTTCTATTTTTATCTTTCCTAGTTTTACCACACATCTATCTCAACATTCTCATCTCCACTACACTCATTTTTTGCATATGTTGTTTCTTGATTGGACAATATTCTGCTCCCTAGGCCATAGCTGGTCTAATCATTGTCCTATAAAAATTCCCCTTTGATCTTGTTGGTATACGTTAATCACAAAGCACTCTAGAAGTAAGTCTCACTTCAACTATCTAGCTCTTATCCTATGTCTGACATCCTCATCCATCTTTTTTTTTTCTTATTAAGGGAAATCCATGTCGTTGTTTTTATCATTAGCAAAGCCTTGTCCCAACTATGTTGGAGTTATCTACATGAATTTTATTTTGTTATTCCAGTCTATCCTTTGCGACATCCTTGGACAAGTTGCACTTCTTCAGATATGTCTTTATAACTTTCGTCCATGTCCTCTTCAGCCTACTCCTTTTCCTTGAGGGGCCATCATTCTACATGAAAAAACTTTATATCACTGGTGCTATTGACAAAGCACTCCAGAAGTAATTCTCACTTCAACCATCTAGCTCTTATCATATGCCTGACATCCTCATCAATCTCCTTTTTTTATTAAGGGAAATCTATGTCGTCGTAGTCATCGTCATCAACGCCTTTGTCTCAACAATGTTGGAGTTATCTACATGAGTTGACTTGGCCGAGTCGTATGGAACTCCATTGATTGGACCAAGTGGTTTGTATCACACCCTAAGCCCACTAATCTGTAAAGAGTGAAAAAAATGAAAAATAGAAATGTAGTTCTGTGAATCTAGAATTTCAAGACTTGTGTTTCATTTATTAATAATGCATTTGACTCAACTTTGCGACTGCCAATCTTAATCAACTCAGCCTTGTTGACTCAGACTCGGCCAGTTTTTGAACCACGTTCTAAGTCAATTCTATCACCACAAACAGCTTCATAGTTTCTTAAGCGATTGACAGACACTGTCAAAACCCATTTCCACAACCAAACCAAACCAAACCAAACCAAGCCTTTTTCCCACTAGGTGGGGTCGGCTATATGGATTTGACGACGCCAATCAAATCTGTTTAGGGCCATGTCCTCCGTTAGATCCATGTAGGCAAGATCATGTTAATAGTTTCTTTCCAACTTCTCTTGGGTCTCCCTCTCCCTCTCCTACTCTTGGCAAACTCCATGCTTTCACACCTTTTAACAGGTGCCTCTGTTGGACGCCTTCTAACATGGCCGAACCATCTCAGTCGATTTTCTCTCATTTTATCTCCAATCGGTACTATTCCTACTATGCCCCTAATCTCCTCATTCCTAATCCTATCTCTCCTTGTGATCCCGCACATCCATCTTAGCATTCTCATCTCCGCAACTTCCATCTTCTTGACATGATTATGCTTTACTGCCCAACACTCTGATCCATATAACAACGCTGGCCGTACCGCCACCTTATAATACTTTCCTTTAACCTTGAGGGGGACATTCCGATCACACAAGACCCCGAAGCACTCCTCCATTTGGTCCACCCGGCTTGAATCCTGTGACTTACATCAGTATCAATCCCTCCATCCTGTTGCACCATAGATCCAAGGTACCTAAAGTTTTCTTTTTCTACTATCTTTTGTGTGCCCAAACTTACTTCTATGTTACCAGGTGTCCTACGTTGACTAAACTTGCATTCCATATATTCCGTTTTGCATCGACTTAGCCTAAACCCTTTTGTCTCTAATGTTTTCCGCCACAATTCAAGTTTAGCATTCACTCCTTCTCTCGTCTCATCCACTAAAACAATGTCATCTGCAAATAACATACACCACGGCACCTCATCCTGGATATGTCTTGTAATCTCATCCATAACTAGGGCAAACAAGTACGGGCTTAACGCTGAGCCTTGGTGTAGTCCAATCGTGATAGGAAACTCCTTAGTTTCGCCGCCAGTCGTCCTTATAGATGTCACGACTCTATCATACATATCCCTTATCGCCTCAATATAAGCGACACAAACTCTTTTCTTTTCCAGAACTTTCCAAAGAATCTCCCTAGGAACCCGGTCATAAGCCTTCTCCAAGTCAATGAACACCATATGTAAATCTCTCTTACCTTCTCTATACTGTTCCATTAACCTCCTCAAGAGAAAGATAGCCTCCATGGTTGATCTCCCAGGCATGAAACCAAATTGATTCTCTGAAATATTTGTTGTTCTTCTTAGTCTTCTCTCAATAACTCTCTCCCATAATTTCATCGTATGGCTCATCAATTTAATCCCGCGGTAGTTCGCACAGTTCTGAATATCTCCTTTGTTCTTGTATATGGGTATAAGAATACTTTTCCTCCATGCATTAGGCATCTTCTTGCTCTTTAGCACTACATTAAAAAGCTTTGTCAACCAACTAATACCATCCTCCCCCAAGCACCTCCATACCTCAATAGGGATACCATCTGGCCCAACCGCTTTCCCATTCTTCATTCTTTTCAATACTTCTTTAACTTCTTCCCTACTGATTCTCCTATAGAACATATGATTCGCTTCTTCTCTAGAAATGGTAAGCTGCCCCAATTGTATGTCACTACTACTGCTTTCGTTAAATAACTTGTAGAAGTAGCTCTTCCAACGCTCCTTTATCTCCTCCTCCTTTACTAATACCTTTTCATCCTCATCCTTAATGCATTTAACTTGGTTTAAGTCCTTGGTCCGCCGATCTCTAGTTTTAGCAAGCTTGAATATCTCTCTTTCGCCTTCCTTAGTGTCAAGTCGCCTATATAGCTCCTCAAATGCCTTTGCCTTGGCCTCACTAACTGCCTTTTTGGTTTCTCTTTTTGCTTCTTTATACCTCTCCAAGTTCGCTTCAATTCGATCCTTTTGCCACGTTTTAAAGCACTCTCTTTTAACTCTTATCTTGTCTTGGACGGCTTCGCTCCACCACCATGCTTCTTTCTGTACCGGAGCACCCCCTTTAGATTCTCCTAAGACTTCTTTCCCTACCCTCCGAATACACTCTGCTACCTTATCCCACATATTATTTGCACTCTCATCTGTCGCCCAAACGTCTTCCTCTAGTACTCTTTCCCTTAAAGCTAGTTGCTTATCACCTTTCAGGTTCCACCATTTAGTCCTTGAGCATCTATACAACTTCTTTTTTCTAGTCCACCTTTGTAACTGCACATCTATGATCAACAACCTATGTTGGGAAGTCAAGCTCTCCCCCGGTATAACCTTACAATCTTTACAAGCTAAACGGTCTCTTTTCCTAGTTAAGAAGAAGTCAATTTGTGTCCTCGATGAGCCACTCTTATAAGTCACCAAATGCTCCTCTCTCTTTCTAAAAAATGTGTTAGTTACCATGAGATCATAAGCCACTGAAAACTCCAAGATATCCTTCCCTTCTTCATTTCTATTACCGTACCCATGTCCCCCGTGTACTCCTATGTATCCATCTACGTCACGTCCTACATGACCATTCAAATCACCTCCTATGAAGACCATCTCTCCTTGGGGTATCTCTAGTAGCACTCCTTCCAAGTCTTCCCAAAACTTCTCCTTATGTCCATCTCCTAAGCCCACCTGGGGGGCATAAGCACTAATTACGTTCACTATCTCTTCTCCTAATACTAACTTAATTGCAATAATCTTATCTCCATAGCGCTTTACATTCACTACATCTTCCTTTAAGTCCTTGTTTACCACTATGCCGACCCCATTCCTCGATCTATTAAGTCCCGTATACCATAACTTATACCCGGTCCTCTCAATCTCTTTTGCTTTGTGTCCCACCCATCTTGTCTCTTGCAAGCAAGCAATTGCGATTCGTCTCCTTTCCATTGTATCCACCACTTCCATAAGTTTCCCAGTTAGGCTCCCAATGTTCCAAGTGCCCAATCTCAGCCTTCTATTTTGGACTAGCTTCCTTACCCCCCACACTCGTCCAATAAAGTGTGAGGACCCTTGCCTATTTAGCACTGCACCCGGGCGCCGATGCAGCGGTCCTTGCTCATTTATCACTGTACCCGGACCATACAGCGCGTCGCTAAGTAGGGGACGCCCCAACGAAATTTCATTAGGTATCAAATCCATAAAAAAATCCGACTGAGTATTGTGCTGGCTGTCGGCTACCTAACGCACAACCCTCCTCCTTTGTCCGGGCTTGGGACCGGCTATGTCAAGGATAAAAAAAAAAAAGTGAAACACTAAACAATCCGCATTTTCAATGCCTGCTGTTTGAGTTTTGAGATGAGTAAAAGTTGCAGGTCTTCTTTCCACAATTGAACCGGATCCCGACTCTAGACCCCAAGGTATGAAAATCCATTTTCAATCACTTTTTCTTGAATAGGATTCATTAAAGAGACAGGAATACAGCCATGCAGTGCAAGTTGACAATGCTGGATCATTTTCTTAATCTCTAGAAATGTACCCATGCTTTAATATGCATTTCTACTATTTTTATGGGTGAAATAATGTTGATTGATATTGCTATATTGTTGGATCATTACTGAATTGTTCTTTCAGGATGTTTTTCTTTCTGGAATAATTTCCTTGAATGTTTAGATCTTGCTTTTTATTGTTTTCTGCTAGGTCATGGAAGTGCTTATGACTTTGCAAGGAACTCCTACAGAGGCGGATGATCCGACCGCAAGCTACATGCTACAAGTATTTTATTTTTGTATCTATCTATTTTAAATTCTCTATACGCAATATGACAACATCAATATAATTTGATATCAGATGATATCTTATTGCATCTATTAATTTTTATGAATACTTGTTGTAGGCGTGGACCAGGCTCTGCAAATGCCTAGGACAAGATTTCCTTCCTTACATGAGTGTTGTGATGCCCCCATTGCTTCGTTCTGCTCAGCTCAAACCAGATGTGATCATTACATCTGTAGATTCTGATGATGACATGGATGAGTCCGATGATGAGAGGTTTGCATGTACTACCTGGAAAAGTGTGAGGATTTCATTTCATGGTGTTTGAAAATGATGGCTGATAATAAAAAGCGTTGAAGAAAAGATGGTGCACCATGCACCTAGTATTTCTTGTCTTTTACTTGTAGGAGTGTGGGATATATTGTTTATAAATTTGATTGACCTTCTATTATTTCTGTTTTCCGCTTTGTAGTTTGTAGTTGTCCATGAATTCATTAAGAAAAACCATATAGTATAAATGAAATTTTATTATTTGCCAATAGTTGTTAAAGTAAAGAATATTAATCCAGTAGTGGAGATGTTTGAAAACAGATTGTTTGTAAGGCCGTTTCACTTTTGTTTTAATGACAATTAAGAAAATGCTGAGGTTCTTTTTGAACATAATTTCCTTTCCATTTGGGAAGAAAAAGAAAAAGAAAAGAAGAAAATATTGAAGTTCCAGTCACTTGTTTCCTATGTGGCTTGTTTGTTCTTTTTTCAATGTTCTGTTGTAAACTTTGCTTTATACTGGTTTGGAAAAGAATAGTGCAGTTGTTCATTGCGAAATACATCCCTGTGCACTGTTACACCTATGTGCATACTTTTAGCAAGATGAGCCCATGTTACAAAAGCTGGAGTTTTACAATGGTGATGAGTTCTCTGAAAATAAGGGAGTTTTTTATAGAGTGAAAACGCGGCACTTTGCTCTGGAAAACCTTGAAAAAAGTACTAAACAGTTCAGGTGCAATGTTAATTATTTAGAGATTGTACTTGATACAAACAGATGAAAAATGTGCTCTCATTTCTTATTCACCTGCTGTCTATCTTCTATTTATAAATTTACTTTTGCTACAATGATCATTACTTCCAAGAAATCGCTCAATTCTGATTGCTTTGCAAAACAATGCTTTTGTTCAATATTTGCAATTTGCACTTAATTGGGATCTCTGTCTTGTGTAGTATTGAAACCATTACTCTTGGGGATAAAAGGATTGGGATTAAAACTAGTGTCTTGGAAGAGAAAGCTACAGCTTGTAACATGCTCTGTTGCTATGCTGAAGAACTGAAGGAGGGATTCTACCCATGGATTGATGAGGTTGCTAATGATGGAGTGCTTATTTTCTTATCATTATAGGTGTTTTCTCAACATTAACCATATCTTATTATCAAACTGTGCAGGTTGCTCCTACTTTAGTTCCTCTTCTAAAGTTTTATTTCCATGAAGAAGTTAGGAAGGCTGCTATTTCAGGTATATATTTAATATAGAGCTCACCCCACCCCCCGCGTCTCTCTCACAATTTTGACAGCTATTTTCTATAATGGAAATGAAAATGTAGAAAATATAGAGAAGACTATATAAAGTTCAAGAGTTAAATATTATATATGTACCAAAGACTGCTTTTTGTCATGGAGAACAACTCAGAACAACCCCCAGCACCCCGCAAACCCCAACACCCAATCCAAAAAAAAAAACCCATCTCCAAACCTTCCCAGCAGGGGAAAACACCTTCTTTTGGTGGGAGGAGAACAAACCAACAGGAAAAAGTAATTCTAGCAATTTGCCTCTTCAATTGTCCCTCTGAGGACGTGCTTGAATGATACCTCAAATTTCCCCAACGTGTCAGTGTCTCTTCATTTGTTGATTTTCAAGTTGTTTATTTTTATTAAGCTTTTTTATCTTGTGTATCTTAGCCATGCCAGAGCTATTACGTTCAGCAAAGTTAGCTGTAGAGAAGGGTCTTGCACAAGGACAAGACGAGTCTTATGTTAAGTCGTTGTCTGACTACATCATTCCAGCTTTGGTTGAAGCTCTACATAAGGTCATCTTTACATTCTTTTTATTTTCCCCTTTGTATTTGCTATCAGTTTTTCAGATGATGCGAGTTTTCATTTCTTTTCTTGGCATACTAAAGTGGTCTTTGATATGCACCTCTGTCTTATAGG
Organism: Litsea cubeba; assembly: GCA_012931725.1. NCBI lineage: Eukaryota > Viridiplantae > Streptophyta > Magnoliopsida > Laurales > Lauraceae > Litsea > Litsea cubeba. The sequence continues at coordinate 124,729,787 of CM022944.1, read as the reverse complement.
AACCTGAGACAGAAATTTGTGCAAACATGTTGGACTCATTAAATGAATGTATACAGGTATGTCGGACGCTTTTATGAAGTTCTTTTCCATATCTCCTTACAAACTCCAAATTTTTTATATCCAATTTGTAGTAACTCCTATATAGAATGTTTAACTTGTAATTGCTTTCCTGCATAAAGGGCGAAAAGTTCACATCACCAAATAGCTTTTATCTTGTTTTGTGCACATTAAAAGGAAAAATAAAAATTTCTTAGACTGAATCATAATGCCCCAAGCCTCTCTATTTTTTCCCCAAATTCGGAAGATGCTAGCCTCAAAATTATTGAAATAAAAGCTTTAGAAAAGGGTTCCAAATGGTTTATTTTACTCCACGCTGGAGTCTGGTTGTTGTTTTTTTTTTTTTTTTCTCTCTCTCCAAATTCTAGCTAATAACCTGTGCTTGGGGATTTAAGTAATTTTTTTGACAAATAGAACATTGTAATCATAGAGAATTTAACTGTTCAAAAAAGAAGAAAGAAATCACTAGAGATTTTATGTATCGTATCATCATTATTGGAGAACTCCAGGATCACATTTTTTTTTCAGATTTCTGGGCCGCTGTTGGATGAGAGTCAGGTCAGATCTATCGTGGATGAGATAAAACGGGTAATAACTGCTAGCTCAACCAGAAAAAGAGAAAGAGCAGAGAGGGCAAAAGCAGAGGATTTTGATGCAGAGGAAGGAGAATTGCTTAAAGAAGAAGATGAGCAAGAAGAGGAAGTTTTTGATCAAGTTTGTGTTAAAAACTCTAGTTTTATAATTTTCTTAATGGATGTTCTGGGTCCAATTGTCTTGAGTTTTTCAATTGATACCTTGCACTCCAGTAATTCTCTGTTTTCCCCTCATAATTGGTATGTTCTAAATGTAGGTTGGTGAGTGCTTGGGCACACTACTTAAAACATTCAAAGCTGCTTTCTTACCTTTCTTTGATGAGCTTTCTTCTTACATAACACTTATGGCGGTAAGTTGCCTCAAAATTTATCAATGTTTTATTATGGATATTGGTTCTGATTACTTAAAGCTTATACTGGTTAGAATTTGGACTTAGGTTAATCTAGTAACTGTTAAATTTCCTTTGTTGGCATTATCTCCATATGAAAACTTTTTTTTTCTTGAATGGTAATGACAAATTAAATTGAAGGAGAAAGAACACAATACAAACAGAGCAGCCCCAACAAACTAAAAGGGCACAATGGTATAAAAGAATTATACCAAGAACCAGACCTTTACTTCCTTTACCACCAATACCTCCCATAAGAGAAAATATAAAGGGTTATCTTGGATGAGCAGGTGGTTTTCTGTAGTCATGAGGGATATCAAAAGTATATCGTCAAGTGGAAGA